>JAPYYT010000553.1:0-85452 GCA_030522565.1 Ceratosolen corneri
CTCGCCCCCCCCCCCCGTCGTCTCCGCCGCCACCGCGCCCCACGGCCCCGCCGCGCCACCCCCGTCGTCGCCCCCAGTCCGTGCCTCTCGCACTTTTTGTATTTTCGAAATCGCCTATCGCTCGCTCGACACGGCGTTCCCCCAGCCTTAGACGCAGGTATGCTCGGGCAATTTACGGGACTTTAATGGCGCGACGCAGTCAAGGTCGCCGGGCTCGACGCGGAGGAAGCGAACCTCCTCGGCGACGGGCTCGCGCACAAAGAGCTGCGCGCAGGTATGCTCACGCGGGAGTCTCTGACTAAGGCTCGCGGGACCCTCGGATGTTGTTGCGCGGCGTAGGGTCTGGGAAAGGACCCGCGAGGGGCTCGACGGGCGCGCCGGCGGAGCCGCTCCAAGTCCTCGTCGTCCTCCTACGGGTCTGCGGCTCTCGGTAGGCCCGGCGGCGAGCTTGGTCCCTCGCTCTTATTTATTTATTTTTGCCCTCCGCCCCTCGGCCCCGAGCCGATCGCCTCGCCAGCTCTGCCTCGACGCCGCTTCCTCACTTAAACGGGCGCCTTCCAAGCCAATCTCGCCGCTCCCCAGCCCACTACTTCCCCCTTCAAAACTTAAACGCGCAACTTTACGCGCGAAACTTCATCTCTCCGCCGCCTTTTTACGTTTAGGGAGTCGCCGCATAATTCTAGATAGGCAATATTGACTTTCCCTTCTTTTTGCCTCGGCGGAGCCATATTTAAGGCACTTAAGGTCGAAAGCTCAATGCGCCACTTGCGATTCCCTCGCTGCCCGATTATGCGCGTGACGGCGAAAAGTGACGCTCTCTTATTAATTGCCCAATAAATATATTTCGTGCATTTTACTGGGCGGCTAAGGTGTGGGCGATGTAAATTCATGCGGCTTTTGTAAAAATGTAAAGGTAATCCTCGATATTGGGATGAATTTCGTTGAAGTGATTGTCTCGCTGTTGCTATAATAATTGGCAATGCTGAGTTGGTCATTGTAATTCTTGTTGTTTGGGATGCAAGTGAATGTTGGTAGGATTGAATTATCACATAACAATGTCCTCAAAGTGCCAAAAATGTTTAAATAAAATTCGCTTATATTTATTGGACAGTGATCGGCAATCGCCTCGTTCCAATTTAAACTTAATTCATCCACAGATATCAATTAGTTTACGTTTTTAAGTTTGTATTTCATAAAATAGAAAACCATGCCACTAAGATTGTAAATATTTGTTAGCGAAAGAGAGAGAGAAAAAAAGCTACCAGAGTTATTTTAATTTTTTTTCACATTACCGTGCAAATCCTTAAATAAGACTTATCTTTATTTATATTCTGCAATAACTTTTACTGCATTTACGGCTGCGTATTATCTGAATTTTATATTAAAATGAATTAATAATTATATCTTTGTCCTTCTTTATGCTTCTTATCATTCGCGTTAAAGTAATATATGTTAATTTTAATAAGGGAGTGCAAATCTTATTTTAATGCCAATGGCAAATATCTTGTTCTGTTATACAATAAATCATTTTCTCAAACATTAGCTTTTTATTTTTAGCTGCTATTTTTGTACACGCAAACCGCCACTCTCGTCGCTTAATTCGTAATTATATAATTAATAATTATTACTTGTAAAATCCTTATAATTCGAAGGTCAATATTATTATTATATGGCAATTAGTCCGAATGAGCTTGAATCTCCTTTTCCCTTTAACTCATAAAATCGACTTGAACTGTTACTTAACGCTTGCCTTTTCCTTTTCTACAGCAATTGACAAAAAGGAAGTCTCCTCGTAGCTACGTAATGTCAATAAATGGCGTTCATTACAAATGAACAATTAATTTAAGAACCATTAGATGTTCCTAAGAGTGGCTTCGACAAGCCGAGCCCTCATCGTATTATTATTATTATTATCGCCGAAATCCGCGACATCGCCACCCATTAGCAGCAATAACGGATTGTCTTATATTTTTTGCGATGACTAGCAATTACATGCCGACGTCCCAAAATAACTGCTGTGAATAAGTTTTAAACATAGTTAATATGGATTATTGACTTAATGAAAATATCAAAATGAAAATTTATCAACTTTTTTTCTTCGTATTAAGATAGATTATTATATCTTGACAATGTCTATCATAATCACTGGGTGTGAAACTCAACCTTACTGTAATAAGGTGACGTTATACTGTCAAATAAAGAAAAAAAAAAACAATTTACAATTAAATACTTTCCAGAAATTCAATACAAAAACAATTTTCAACATAAGTGATATAATAATAATAATATAATAATAAAATAATAAGTAATATAGTTTTTTAAGAGTAACTCAACATCAGCGATATTGTGCTTCGAAATGATGGGATTACAGATATTAATTGTCACGTACCAAATATTCCAATTTTAATGAAATATTATCAATAACTCGTACGATATGCAAAATTGTTTAAAAAGAAAAATTTATATTTCTATATATATATATATTGCAATATTATTGTTTACTTTATAATTAGCGATAATTGCTCATGATTCAAGTTGTATTTTGGGCGGAGAATAATTTAATAAAGTAATTATAATTGAACATTGCGCGCTCATCTCAACTCCAAGACTATGAAAGTCGATAAGGATAACACTTTTAACTTTATCTCCGATTAATAACTTTTTTTCATAAATCTCAATTTCGGGAGATGATCAGTTTAAAATAAAAATATTATATTTCTATAGCTTGGGATGGCAAACATTAATATTCATGTGAATAATATCGCAAGGAAATGAGAAGAAAAACTTTTATTCCGGATAACCAGTTCATCGTAAATCCATCGATATACCTACAGAATATTCATTTAATAAAAGGTTCGTAATAAATGTGCGCAATAACGTCCAATGATATAACGCCAAAAGTTAAATTAAATAATACAATAAAGCATCGAGCGCATTCTCAAATTTCTCGAAAGGAGAGGAACGATGGGGAAGACGTGGAAGGCGAGAATCTTGGAACAAATGTCATCCAATCGTCAATTTAACAATCGAGTTACGAGCGACAATCCGTAATCAATCAGCACTCGTGTAAGATAATCTCGGCCTAGGAGTGAAGTAGGCGACGCCTCGTGGGAATGAAATTGCAAGATTGGGAAAAGGAGGCGAGGCTCTCTATTGAATAGAAAAATTCGTAGCGCAGGAGATGGTGTGAGAGCGCGTGCGCCGCGAGAGAAGAGAAACGCTGACATTGCGCATATACGTGCGAAAAGAGTCGCTGAATAGGGTCTTCGGCATTAAAGTCACCTTTCCTTGAAGGCTTTAAAAAGCGTGTTTTACAGAAACGATGCGACAAACGAGTCGAAAGATCTCGCACACCGATCGTCAGCGCGAGAAACAGGTTCTGTCGCGCGCACCGGCAGCGCCTGTTTTTCGGTAAAGCGTGAGCGCTTCCGTCATCAGTCATTCGCTTTGCTGCGGTTTTCGCATCTTTTTTCCGCTTTATATAGGCGCAGCCATAGGCTTGCAATTATTTGCCAAGGGAAAACTGGTTAGCCGCGCGAGCTCGAGCTCGTCTTTTGCTCTGCGCACCTAATTTTCTCGCAGCTCTTGTTTATTATATCTTGAACTCCACTTGGAGAGATTATGTTAGTTTCGTATTTTGCTTGGCTGCACTGCCTGCCTCTTCTCGGAAATTTCGCCCTTACGATGTGGGGCTGCATGACGTTCGAGGGCAGGATTGATTCGTTCAGCGAGCGATCCTGCTTCGTCCTTTTATCCTGATTGCACGAGATTATTAATCGTGCCCTCTTGCGTGCTTAATGGTTTTTTTTTTACGAGATACACAGAGAGAGAGAGAGAGAGATAGAGAGATTTTGATTTTCTACAAACATGGCGTTTTTCATTTGAGAGAGAGAGGAGAAATTCAAGACGGATGCTCATAAGTAATTGACTCTAGCATTTTCATACATGTTTTATGCTATTTTTAATTTATTCTCTGCTTCTGAATATTATTCAAGTAATAGTGGCTTACGTTTATGTAGAGTAAAACGAGTTTAACGTCTAAACTCTTATAATTTATCATTATCATTTGGATTTTAATGAGCACTTTTATAATTTTCTTAATTTGTAAAATAAAATTAATAAATTAAACACACAGACACGCGCGCGCGCACGTACATATATATATATATATATATAATATAATGAATCATTATAGTTTTATATGACGATACTTTATTCTCAGGTAATTGTTCCTTACGTTAAATTACAAATATTCAAATACTTGAAAATTTTCCACAACATTTACAATACATTAATGTATTAAGCTTTATAGGTTTGTACATTTGAAATATTGCCACATAACTGAGCAATGAACAAGCAAATATGCTCAATTCAAAATAACAGAGTCTTTATATATTTGCTTGGCAGCCCTAACGCCTACTTATTAATCGACATAATTTTATGAGTTTTTTTTTTATTAGAGGAGAAAGTGAGACAGTCGATAACCCTGGTCATGGTGGACACAGATTGCATTGCTTGATTGACCAATTTAGTATTTATAAAACTACATTTATTTTGGTTTTATAAATGTTCAAGAAACATGCAAGCTTGTGTGAAAATTAGAAAAATTTTTTCTACGCAACTATGATGGACATTGCCATTGAAAAATATTCTTTTAAATATAGTTAATCAAAGAAGGACGACAATAGTCTATATAGCATTAAATATTTATTATTGTTTGTTTAACTTTTTCATGAATTTGTTAGTATGAGAGCAATTGCATCTATAAATTTACTTCAATTAGATTATTTGTCAATGGCTAAAGTACCCAACAATTGATAAGACCGAAATTACTAATTCATACTTATCATAGACTATCATCAAATTCAGAAATAAATTTGTAAATCCATTTTATAATGTTATTGTCTAGTTAGATAATAATAGTATTAAATAGTGAATTGGAAAAATTATATTTTTATATTTTAATCATTAAATTTCGTTCACATCACCATTACAATAATCGCGTGATGTAATTCTCTTTAAAATTTAATCCGTACTTAAAGCAGATGAAAATATTGAATAATTGGCCAATTAAAATATTTATATTTCCATATCAAATAAATTGAAAGAAAAGATAAAGGTGATGATAAATATTGACAATGATTACGATAACAATTGAACGGATATCAATCAAATAATCATAGATTCGTTTACATTTTATTTTCAGTAATTTAAAAGTCATTAATTAATGAAATAGAGTTTTATTGACGTCCCAAATGTGTGGATATATTGAAAGATGTGTAGATGTATTAAATTTTATTTCAGTGATGTAACATCACATGGCATAATAATTTTGTAATAGTTGAAACGTCATTCACCATTTTCATTAGGAGTTAAATATATACACATTTTAGAATCTTGAAAGGAAATAGCAAAAGATAACAGCAGATCAATGCATATTAATTATTATTTGGTATCTGTATAAATACATAGTACATATACAGATATAAATTTTTTTGTAAATATTTTATCGATGATACATTTAAAAATCAAATAAAGCACGGAAATTTCTTCAATTTACCTTCTAAAAGATGCTGTTTATTATCATTTTTATACAAATTGTTTATCAGTTATCATGATTAGATATCTATTATTAATTTCAATTCATTAAAACGATTATTTGAATTGAGAAACAATCTTACTAAATGCATGATATTTAATAAGAATTATAGTTGTCCTATACATTTTACTTACTAAAAATTGTTTTCTAAATATTTGAACGCTATTTTAAGAAATGAAGTTTTTTTTATCTATCAATTATTCTTATTCATAATTTCCAAGGCATTATATATATATATATATATATATATATATATATATACACAACTTGATATTTATATGTACACATCGATAAATTAAATTATATATTTGTTATTATATAGTTTTCCTTGGAAAGAGACAATTTTTAATTGAGAAATAAAGCCCTATTTGCTCAAGTACATATAAATTGGTAAAGAATTTGGAAACACATATTTTCTTATGTTGCATTAATTTTTTGCCCCAACTCTTACATTTAATAGGAAAATCGATAATCAATAATTGCAAGGCTTTAAGTAATGCCCGACAAAGGAAGTGAATGTTACTCTTGACAGAGGAAGAACGATATCGTTGACGCGTACTAATGCCAATTATTTGAATTTTCGACATAGAAGATTAACAATACGTAAAGCCAAATCTTAAAAGAAATCTCGCAACGGACGGCGTTTAACACATCACTTTCAAGAAAATAGAATGATTTATAGGCCAACAGCCCTAATTGTAATAAACTTTAAGCGAGTCTTGTCATAGTGGATGAGATTGCTCGAGGCTGGCGAAGGTGAGGCGAATAAATTGTCTCGATAAATTGGCGGTAAGAAAGGTTGCCGCCACCGAACTTGAAAGTAAAATTGAGCTCACTCGGGACTCTGCTTATTATCGGAGATCAGAATTGATTGAGCCGGCGACGACGGGAGCTTCGATCCGTGCACGAGGAGTTGGCGGCTCGCACAACAGACGAGCATAAACACGAGCCTCGAGCAGCCCGAGAGAGAGAGAGACTATAAAAGCTATATTAGCGTGTCGCTCGCATAAGCCCGCGCTTTTATAAGAGATTGTGCATACGCAAAATCACTGAATTCACATGGGCTGGTGTGTAAATATTATCTTTCCAAAATCTTTTTCTGCTTCTACTTTTTCCTCCGCCTATTTCGCTCTTTCCTGCATGGCCTGTAAATTGTTTACAAGATATTCGAGTTTATCCATTTATGCGGGATATATTTGAACTTGTAGCACAGCGTGTTCTTCTTGAAATAATACGTCGCGTTATTTGATTAAATTCTTCTCGACGCCTACGCTTTCCCCTGTGCACACGCGCACGTGTATTCTAGCAATGGAAACAAAAGCTGAAAATATTATTTTATCTGTGGGTTTTCAGAGTCGGCCATTATTGTCCAATAAAAGTGCGCGATTTGTAAATTGACAAGCGCTTGTATTTCTAATGTGAGAAGGCGCAGGCAGTGCTTATAGGCAGTGAGGATAAATATATTTTTTTAAATTATTCGAATTCTCTGCCTCGAGCATAAGATCTTGTAACTCACTATTAATGCTACTTTAAATAAAGCAATGTAATTTATTAAGTGATTTATTCGAGCTGGTTAATTTAGCATTTCGTTGCTCAAGCATTTCAAAGCTTATTAAGTAAATGAGATTACCAATATCTCGTAGAAAGCATCGTAGTTTCAAAGAGCTTAAGACGATTTGTAAATAATTGTATAGATTTAATCAAATAATTGCAGCTCGGTATCTACTTATCCACTTATAATTGGGAAATTTATTTTTCTTCTCTGTAAAATAGTATTGTTCCTTGGCTACTATACATTTATGTTTGATTGATCGATTAATTTATTGTAATATTTTTTATTTTTTATCGAATAAATAAAAAGCCTATTAAATGCTAGTGTAGGTAAAATAATGTTATATATATAAAGACAATATAATATAGGTATTATTTAAAGTTTTTCAACTTTTCTTATAATTGCATAATTATTCAACTGGTCATTATACAAACGAGTATATTAGTTATTAGTTATTTAGTCAATTGATCAACAAGTAATGAAACTTTCGATAAATATCTTGTAAACATTATGCTCAATCTGCTCCTGTTCAAAATTTACTTTATTAATTACATTAAATCATTGTATATTTCATAATAAAGTAATAGTTTTTAATTATAGATGAAATTATTAGTTCATCGTTTGAAAAATAATTGAAAATATTGAGTATCCGTATTCACGATATTATTATAATTTGTTTTATACTTAATAAGATGTTTAACATAGTCTCACGTACTTAATTATTATTAAGCTTAGATTCATTATTTTTAAGTTCCTAATTAATTTATACCTACTTTTCATATTGACGACTCCAACTTGCTCAATTGTATTTCAATTTTTCTTGGAAAATCTTCTGTTTGTGCTTAGTTGGCTCATTATTATACATACCTACATTATCGACAAATGTTAAATTTTGATATGAAAACATTTATATATAAAATTCACAGTGTTAACATTGCTCAACTTTAATTTGAAGAGCAAGAGAAATAAATTAAATAATATTAAAAGATGTACATTTTTACAAAATGATTTAATTTAATAACAAAATACAATTACATTGCGCTGAATATTACATTTCCTAAATTTAGATTCTTTATAATTTATATAAGTTTTGCCTATGCAATAAATAATTTCATATTGAAAAATTATAAAACTATTGTTGTGTTAATAAATTTTTATATAAAAAGTTATTTATTAAGTTTTTAACTAAAGCAGTTATAGCAGAAATAAAAAAAAATTGGTTATATATATATATATATATATGAATATCACTAAAAATAAATGAACAAGAAATAAAAGGAATTTAATAAATAATCATATTATATTATATTATGTGTTCAATAAAAAAAGTGCAATTCAAAGCAATGTTTATATGCACAAAAATGTAGCCATGTGATATTTTTCCCATTATTCTTTATCATATACGTATAGACTGTTTTATTTCAATATATTGATAAATGTGTTAAATTTTTTTTTATTTTAATTAATTAATTTTCTTATTGTCGTCTATCAATATTTCTGTTCTTTGTATAAAAAAGTCTGGTTCTTTTGATTGTGAATTTCAGTTGTATAATCTTTATAAAGAAATTATATAAAGTATATATATATAATTATATTCTTTATAAAAATTATATAAAGAATATATACTTATATAAAGAAATTCAATTGAATAAAATTGTTAATAATCATATACAAAATGAGAGTACATTATGATAATGTACATCTAAATTATTGAAATATTTATGAAATTGAAATATTAAAAAATGAAAAATACGATAATCCTAATTGATGTTTTTATTAATCAGACGTCCTAATTGTTATAATGTAATTTCGGAATTAAATTTTATAATTCAATAAATGTACTAGTCATAGCTTTATGAAGTTACAAAATATAGATTTTTACAGAATTGTTTTATAAACAAATAATATGAATATTTTGCAAGCTTAAATAGTTTATGGTACAAGTAGATTAAAGTTCATTTAAGATAAAATTTGTTATTAAATTAATTATTATTATGTTGCTCTTTAGTACAAAATTTATTCGTATTATATTTTATTATGCACATGTGATATAAATTAACATTTTCAGTAACAAATTCGTGGAAAATTACCTATTGAACTTATTAAAATCACTAATATTAAAATTAATAGTTGTAAATAATATAATATTTAAAAAGATCTGTTTAATATAAATAAGCAAAATTCAATTTATAGTACTCCATGAAATTTCGCCTTTTTTTGCTGTTAATTTTTAAAAAATTAAAAAGTTTACACAAGATATAATATGATAACAATATTAACATTATTAATGAATAACCTAATAATATTTAATAACTATTGATAAATTAATAATATTGATAATTAGTAAACGAGCGAACATAAAGTTTTACAATACTAAAACTGCATACATATATTGGCACGAAACCGAATTATGTATGCAGTAATAATAAATAATAAAATAAATAGGAAAAATCTGTCTGGTTTTCTAGATTTATCGACTGTTTCTTTTTTTAAGTAACGATATAAAATGATTATATGAATTGCTGTATAAAATAGAACAAAAATTATAATCATGTATTACTGTTAAATAATTAATGCTGCATGTGATTGAACGAAAAATCATTGATTACCCTTTACAAAATATTTGAAATATATTTAAAATCTTCTGCCATTGAAAGCTGAACATACGTATAAAATAGATATGATTTTAATTAAAAGTCTGTAAAAGAAACAAATCCATTTATATTAATTTAGATAAATACTTTTGAAACAATGTTCATCTAATTTAATTCTTAATCAAAATTTATTAATATTATAATATTTCAAAGTGGAATTACAATACTTACTTTGTTGTTATAGATTCTTTATATCATTGCGATTTAACAAATTCACATGAGAGACTACTGTCGGGTACAGGATTAAAGAATATAAAATAAATAATGAATTATATTATTTATTTAGTATTTATTTTGCTAATATTCTATTAATTAAATTTTTATAGATATTATTCTTCTTCATCTTCTTTGCCTAATTTCTTCCAATCCTGAATTTTGTGACAAAGATATAGTGTAAATATCAACGGCATTCCAGTAAATACGTATAGGTGTATAATTTTTTCCTGTAAAAATTATATTTATACGAATATCACTATACATGTCAATTATATAAGAGTTAAGAATTGTGTACACACACGCACTAACGCACACTCAAATATATTTTCTATTTGTAATATTAAAGATAAGAACGAAAATTAATTTTTATGTAAAATTCAATTTAATTTTATAATAATTAATGACATTGAAATAATAATTTTTCAAACATAAAAGCTCAACCAACATACGTTGAATATTTTTCAATGTTTTGCATATTTTACATTAATTTATAAATTATAAATATTAATTCATTTATATTTTACAGAAATAATGGTACATTAGTTATTAGTTGTATTAACTTTGTCGATACGTTTATTATACAAGTTTTAAGGAATTACACCTTTTGAAATATTACGCAATTAATTTGTTATTAATAATAACGTATTGGTTAATGCGATGTGAAATGTGCGCGATTATATAATATTCTTGAATATTTGAACAGAAATAATAGGCAAATGTTAATAGACATAAACAATATATAAACTGTTGGAAATTCCACTCGCATATAACTTATATAACCTATTTGTGAAAATGACTTTAACTTAAATAACCTTTTTTTTTTTTTTTATCAATTTTACAAATTAATTAATCATTAATTACGATAAAAATTCATTTGTCATTATTTAGTTTTTAAAATAATGTAAATAGCTTTCTATAAATTGAAGTATTTTCAATGTTCATACCGTACGAGATGCTTGTCCCAGAGGTCTGCTCACGGTTGTCCCATTGACGTTTCTGGAAAGCGTTTTACTTATTTGGACATTTGATTGTATCAACTTTCGTAACGCGAACATTTTCTACTCTTAATAAATCTTTCAAATAATATTCCTCAGCTGTACGACAGAATCAATTAGTTTAGCCTAAATATTTTGCACTTGACTTTTATTAGCACGAGAGATTCGTCCGACTACGTGATTCAAATGGGCTATTGTGTTTGAATTTCCTAATGAATAGATTGGAAGTTTAAATGCCTTTTTACTGTCAAATAATAATTCACGATTAAATAACATAGACTTATTATTTCGAAGAAAACGAGAATTTACTTCATTATATCGAGATAATTATCGTAGTTTGATGTTGCTCTTAAGCGCACACAGAGAGATAATTTATTTTCAAATATGATTTATAAATATTATTAATAAAAAATAAATTGGATTTTTTTCATATTGCGTGGATAATTTTTAAAGAGAAAAGAAATTTTTAAGTGAACAATATACTCAATTTTAAATTGATTAGAAATATGTTTAAAAATTAATTTGTCATTTATATTTCAGACATTTAATGGCGCAGTTCTATTATTACAGTAAGTTCAGGAAAATATTAAAAGTTGGTGTTAAGTACGAGTATGCAAGTTTATTCATAATTCAAGTAGATTAGCTACTAAAAGGCATCAACAACAAAATCTTTACGAGTTTCATGTGCAAATTACTTGTACGAAATGAATAATTATATTTACATTGTATCAATATTTATCAGAAAATCAATTTAAATAAACTAATAACTCGAAAAACTATGAACAATCAACATGTATATATAAATACGTATGTATATATATATATATATGCATGTATGAGGATATGAATTATGCAGGCATTGGCGCATATGTTCCTTAAAATTAAAATTTATAGCGTATAATGGCGTAGGAGGTGTAATTTTACAGATTTTCATTTGTTCTTTTGGACAAGATTTTACACGCACGGCGTGGTGGTGGGAGGTGGCGATTGAGGGGGAGGGGGTAATGCCCGCGAAATTCAAGAACTATTTTCCACACTCGCGCCTACATGCATTTCATCATTATTATATATCGATTGTCACAAGTTGCCTTATCCCCTCGAAGATAGTCCATTAATTTTGCGATTTCAGCGTGCAGAAAGAAGCCCGTCAGAAATCCTCGCGGATACAAACACCATTTCATCGGCCATACTTTTGTTAAAAGCCTAAATTCCACAACTTCCCTAGGCCCCGGATGTTCCTAAGAATCGAGTGGCTCCTCTAATGCGGACCTTCAATATCCCCGAGAGCTCATCTAGCTCTTTAAAATGGGAACGGACCACATTCAAATGATTCCGTGACTATCCGTGTGTATCCCCAGGGTGCATCAGGGTGCATTCGAATGTAAACATGGCCGCCGGTGTATTGTGCGACGAGTATTTCAATCGTGGCAAACTCGGACTTTGCTCGTCGTGGACGCGATGAGCGCAAGGAAATATGGGCAGGAAGGGCCCAGGTAACGCAACCTCAACCTCTCGTCGATTAAGTATGCGAGCCTGCACACGTAAGGCTCCTTAAGTCGCTTAAGTTTGCCTCTGTGCGTCGCCTACAGCAGTCGAGGAGGAAAGACTTTGGTGGCAGAGCGCGGGCGCGCGCGAGCGACAGAGACAGACGGATATATATACATCTGTGCGCACACAAACACACACGCACGCACGCGCGCGCATATATATACGTGCGTATATTTGGAAGAGAGCGACAATCTGGCGCTTGCTTTTTATGTAGGTCGATCGAGATTTTGATCGCGAGGGTTGCTCCCGTGGGCCGAGAGTTGTCCCTGAGTCTCGGCGAAGGTGTGAAGTGAAAAATGTCGGGCCAGAGGGATTATTCGAAGAGGCATAAGCGACCAACAGCTGGCTTTGCGAGGTGGTTCAGCTGACAAGCGATTAGTGTCGAGGACATATTTTCATTTCAAAACAATCGATGACTCGCTAATGAGGATTCGATTAACTCCCTTCGAATGGCTTTTATCGTGAAGGACTATTGTGGGCCGTTGAAATTCGGAGTCTACGACTCTGTGCAATTGACAGTGTGTCGCGGGGAAAAGAGTTATTGACTAGTTAAACTAAGTTGCACCCGAGATATCATAATGTGCGTATTGATGTTACATACACGCGGATGCCACTGCGAGGGCGCACGCACGCACGACAAAACGCACGCACGCACGACGCACGCAAGTACGCACCACTCACGCACGCCCACGCTTAAGCTTGAGCACGCAAACGCGTGTGCGCCAAATCGCGCGCGCACACACACGCGCGCGCGCGCGCGAGCGCACGCTGAGCATGAGTTTTGCGATGTAAAAATTTTATTTTTTCACTCGTTTTCCAACTGCACTCGTAAATTTCAATAGGACGTCTATTGTACTCTGCGATATTTACGAGCGAGCAAATTATAAATCGCAGCCAACAACATTGCACGTAATTGAATTGACTTTACATAAAAAAAAAAAAAAAAAAACAGTGAAATTATTCAATGCTGTTTCAAGGCTGCAGTCTGCTTCTTCAATATTATTGATTTTATTTTATCTATGCATATTTCATTATAGCTTCATATTTTCCAAATTAATCAAAAACTGTTGTGAATATTCATTGATTTAACTGAAGCTTAATTTGCAAAGTTGCTGCATTTTTCCATTATTTCAATTGATTCAGTTTTAAAATTGCCATTTTACATTTCCAAAATTTAGACACTCCGATGTACTGTATTTGCTTCCATACATTTGTAATAATTTAATGCTATTTTCACCCCTCGGATAAATAATTTCATAAATATTTTGCATATATATCTTACTCAATTTTGTTTCTACGCTATAAATTATATTGAAATGTTGGCTGTTAAGTATGTGTATTTATAACAGTTGACTAACACTGAGCTTTGCTTGCAATTCTACAATGTATTTATTTATTTATAGCTGCAGAGTTCTCGTATCACTTGATTAATAAATATTCGTCGTAACAATGATAATAGGGTTTGTTAATTTTTCAACTTAAAATACAAATGGATAATTTATTCCTAAATCATATAAATTCTGTTAAACGTGGAACAGAAGTTTGCCAATTAATAACCGCTAAATAAATAACGTGGAACTGAGCTGGATTCGCCGACTTTACAATTCTTGACCACTTTCAGGCTGATGTCTGGATGAGCAATGAATGTATTCCGGGCATTAATCCCGTGTGCAATACAGCACAGTGGCGAAAGTGGAATTGTCGGAGAAGGAGGCAGCAGCAGTGTTAGTTGCTGGTTCACGGGAAGAGGGCAGAGCAATGATTCGCGCATGACACAAAGAATGGGAGCATCTGCCTCTTCCAGCCTCGCACCCATCGGAGGAGATTCGGTGCAGGCAGCTAGGCTATCAGCCTCAGGAAATCCTGATCCATTGAGCATTATTGTCAGGTAAAAGACTTGTTTAATGTATTGGAATAAAAGAGTTATGATTGAGTAGGGATATGTATTTCGACGTTTTAAGAAAAAGTTAGCAAAGTTCCAAAGAATTTATTGTTAAGATTGTAATATAAAGCAAGTGTATAAACAAATAATGAAGCATCATTTCCTTCTTTCATTTCAATTTCTATTCTTCAATATCAATTGAAATTGTCAATTTTGTACACACACACATATATATATATATATATATATATGTTTGATCTTGAACACCAAGGCAATAAGCATGTTGTTTCATCCAATTTGTTTCCTAGCCAAATAATCAAAGTGTTAATGAATTAATTAATCACGAGTCATCAAAGTATTAGTTATTTTGCATTACATTTCCTCTAAATATAATTCAATTCGTGAACTTCATACAAATATGCTATTATGAGTTTGGTGCCTTTTATATAACTTTCAATAGACATGGATTCGCCGCTAGCATGATGCTGACTATTGTGATTGCTAAGTAAAATATCTTAATTAATTTGCTGATTATGAAATAGAATTGAAATTGAACGTTAAAATTAGTACTTTATTGGCATTACGATAATACTACTTGCAGGACAACTTTGTTTGAGAATTGAAACTGCCGGCAGCGTATAACCTTCACAAAAATAGCTGGGCGACACATTATAAACCTAAATCCATGATAAAACTTGAATATTATGGTACTTTGTAATTTGAAGTGCATGTCACTTAATTATTAATATTGGAATTAACAATTAATAAGATCTGAATTCTCAATGACAATGATTATAAATTGAAAGTCAAATTGTATCAATAGAACAAGAGTGGATGGTTCAAAATAAAAATAATGGACATTTTAAGTTGATCAGTGTTTATGTGTTTACTGTTTCAATTGCTGCAGCAGCAGCTTTGTAATGCTCCGATGTAGGATCTTCTTTCCAGGGATTGAAACTTATATTCATTTTGAAGTCATAAGAATTTTTACTTTGAAGAAGCTCCCATTGTTTATCGATATAATTCTTAAATTGGACAAAAGTTTTATCGGTGGTTTGATTAACAACCAGTCGTACCAAGAACTTTGCTTCAATTCTAATGGACAAATATCATCGATTGAAGTACTTAATAGTAATGCTTTATAACTTTATATATATATATAAGCTATTTACTTATTGGGTATTGTAGCGTAATCATCTTTATCTGCCTTGGATGAGATAACGTTGAAAGAATTTATTGTTAAGCTTGGTAAATTCGCTTTGTGCATAGATAATCGTGATTCTTTGTTATGTCGAAGAGATGTCACACCGATATCTTGCTTTAGGGACTCCATTGATGTTCTTTTGTCACGATACTTCTCCTCAATTTCCGTTATTGGCTTCACGTCTTTCAAAAACTAGTTGCAAATTTTTAGAGTAAAGCTTATGTTATTGCCAAATGCTATTCAAATTTAACTTTGCATGATAAATCCAAGGAAACTGAAAGGAATCACAAAGTATCTTACATTCGTCACAATACATTTGCCGTGACTATCTCTAAGGGTCCCGAGTATGTTTACAGCATCCATGAGTGGTTGATTGAAAGCGCCACCATAAGTTCCGCTGTGCACTTTTTTCTCTCCGCAGGAGATTATCAGTGAAAAATGGCAAAGACCACGGTAGCCATATTTCAGGCACGGCGTGTCCTTCTCCCTTTGATCGATTGTTAAGCAAATGTAGTCGACGTTATTAAAAAATTCCTTCTCTTTGACAATCGCATTGTGTAGACTGGGACTGTAATGCTTTGAAGTCCCTTCGATTACAAATTTCAGATTTATTGGGATCTTATTCTTAGTCTTCCTGAAAATGCTCAGGGCATTGAACCAACAGATTAGCGAGGCTTTGTTATTTGAGACGCCACATCCATATAACCTGCCATGATCTTCCTTCAACTGGAAAGACGAAGATTTATCGCTTTCCATATTTTCTGGCCCCAAAGTATCTAAAAGGCATAAATAGGGTTCGCATTATTGCATTCGACTACGCGATATGGTCGATGCCATTAATAATCAATCGAGCCAACCAACCAATATTCCCGTAAACACACAGTGTCTGATACTCGTCTTTAATAAACAAATTTGCAAACAATACCGGCGGAAGGTTCGCCCCCTCTTCGTCATTGCCGTCGATCACATACGCCGCAGCTCCTAAACGTTCCAATTTTTTCGCACAGAACTTCAGCTAAGAGTATCACAAACAATCACCAACACTTACACAAGATTTTTCCCCATATACAAATCATTACCATTTTCAAAACGTCCTCGTAATGATCCGGATCATTAGATATTGATGCTATCGACACGGCTTCTCTCAAATTATCAATGAGATTTGCTTTGCTCTCGTCGACTTTAGCGAACAGCTCTGGCATATTACTTTTTAACTTTACTCTCTCGTCGTCAAAGTACATTATTAAAAAAAACTTCTAAATGACTGACTGCTAAAATGTCAATTTTTGTCAATTTCAAAATTCACGCACAAAGAGAAATAGTTATAATAATAATTGTGGCCTACTTCAGTTTTATTTATTTCCGTTGATGCTCGTCGCACACGTAGCTTTTGCATTGTCATTGCGTAGTCATTTTTTCTGGAACCTAAGCTCCTTCGATTTTCCATTACTCCCATAATTTACGCCCCAATAAACCTTACGAATAAACAGCAGCCTCCATTAATAAGCGCAATTTTCATGAAATAATTTCCCCATAAAATTCCACGTCACTCTACAATGTCCAAAACCCCAAAGCGCCTACACTTACAGGAAAAAAAAGTACAAAAATGCCTTGCAACTCGTTGAATTCCCGTCCAACAACAGCCATCTAACAACTGTCCATCCGTTGACGATACGAGGGGAAATTCAGGGAAATTCAGGGGTAGCAGGTGCATGTAGGGGTGGCAAGGGGTGCGATCGATTAATCGAATGGCTGTTTCAGGGAGCGAAAGAAACGAGTTACCGGTTTCGCTACGCTGCGCAAGAAGTTCATAAGGAGGCGACGCTCTTCCAAGGCGTGCGACCACGGGCGCATAATACGGGAGCTCGTGGCCACCTGGAGCCCCTTGGAGGCAGGTGCTCTACTGGAAGAGTACGAGGCCCTGGCGGCCCTCAAGGACCTGCACGTGCAGGCGGAGCTGGCGAGGCCACCGGCGGCCACCTTCAAGCAGGATCTCTCCACGCTCTATGATTACAAGTATTGCACGGACGTCGACCTCGTGTACAGGGGTGCTTGCTTTCCTGTCCATCGCGCCCTCTTGTCGGCGCGATGCCCCTACTTCAGAGATCTCCTCGCCGGTTGTCCAGGTGAGTGCGCGCCGCCTCCAAGCTCTGCTCAACAAGGCCGTACATTCGAAGCCCTCGGGACGCGGAGAAATTAACGCCAGCCGGGCATCCCTTGCATTTACGTCATTTGCGCGTGTTTAATGAGAAGGAGGCATACCAAGTGCGTCTATTAAGCGCTAAATTAACGTGTCGATTCGTGGGGAGTGAGTTGAGCGTTGAAAATGCAATGCAGATGTTGAGTCTTGATTTAATGAATTTGTCCTTGGATATATTTCTGTTTTCTCTGTCAAATGACTTTCCTTATTGTTGCACTCGATTCGTATGCTACAGTTGTGTAATTACCGTACACGTTAACTAGTAAGTGGCGTATTTCCTTCCATGTTGGGCCTTTGCCTTAACAGCTCTTGTCCAATTATATTGTTTTTGATGGAATATAATAGTCCAATGCATTGAATGGGCATTATCGCCTTGTATTGAAGAGCTTTGTGGCATCGTTTTTTTCTGGCTTGAATATTGCAAATGTATTAATTGAGTGGCGAAGGATAAACAAGTAACGCAAGTAATTATTTTGCAGGCTACGGTGCTCGGATCTGCCTCGAACTGCGCAGTCACAACATCGAGGTGCCGATGTTCTCCGGACTATTGCGATATCTCTACACGGGCGATGCTTGCCCACACGATGGCACCCTCGACTCCAATCTCCTGCGGCGGCTTGGCGAGGAGTTTGGCAATCCGAACCCCCTCGAGCACGATTTGCGCTACCTATTGGAGACGGGAAATTACGCGGACGCGGCCCTCGTTTTTACGTCCGACAGTGATTACCAAAGACCAGACAGTGGTAGCTCCGAGTACGGCTTCAGGCCGAAACTCGAGTTACCGTGCCACAAAGCGATTCTCTCGGCTCGCTCGCCCTTCTTTCGCAACCTGATTCAGCGGCGAACGCGATCGGGGGAGGAGCACACCGAGCGCGCTCTACATATTCCTACGAGGATAGTGCTGGACGAGTCGGTGATACCGAAAAGATATGCCCACGTCTTGCTACACGCCGTGTACTTGGACACGGTCGATCTCTCCCTGATATTGAGGGGTACGGGCTGCGGAAACAGCGCTGGTAGCTTGGGCGAGGTAATGTCTGATTATTTGTACGTCGAGCGATTTTGTGCCCTATGGCCCGTGATTTAGATAAGTGTTTGGAGAATATCAATTGAGAGTCTCAGTTCCAAGACTCTGATAATCAATCGCCTTATCAAGAGACTTGTCAAGCAATTACAAATACTCGTATCAATAGATTGAAAAATTTGTGCCTAATTTCATTATTAATTGCTGTATGAGATGTGGGTCAAATGTATTTATAAAAAAAAAAAAGTAGTCCTTGAGATTTTGTTTGATTAGTGAAATTATTCTGAAGGATTGATATTTATTCAACTTTTCAAGGTTCAGGCGTTAACACATACAGGTCGTATGCGTCCCAGTCCGTTAGAAGAAGCCATGGAATTATATCAAATAGGTCGATTTCTCGAATTGGATATTCTTTCGCAAGGCTGTGAAGATTTGATTTTAGAATGGCTTACATTAGACTCTCTTCCAACCGTTCTCAAGTACGTCAGTCTACCTTACATACAGTTTACAATACATCCTAATTGTTGTCAATTAATTAATTATTGATATATGCACACATCAATTATAATATACTACATCTAACGCTACATGTCTGATTATTCTTTTAATGTGTACATGTAACGTTTCAAATGTATCAAAGTCAAACTTAATAATGCTATAGTTCTAACGTGTACATTATTATTTGTTGTAATATTAAATTTGCATTGGAGAAATTTCGTAATCAGCCATTATAAATATATGAGAATTAATATGCATCGCTTTACTGTGTCATTGTATTAAGATTTATAAAGAAAAAACGCGCATTAAAGAATTTCATAGCTGCAATGTCAGATGTCGTCGCCACCACCGTAGATCATGAAATTTATCAACAATAATATAACAAGACTGATTTTCCTCTCGGTGCAGGTGGGGCAGTCAGCCGCATGGATCAGCGTGGGTGCATCGGCAGGCCTTGCATTACCTGAGAGAAGAATTTCAGCCGGTCGCCTCGTCGCCAATTCTTCATCAGCTCGATCATCTACATCTGTCGAACGTTTTGCAAAGTCATTTCCTGCAGGCAAGCGAGCTCGAAGTGCTCCAGGCCGTTCTCAAGTGGGGCGAACAAGAGCTTGTTCGACGAATGGAGGATAGGGAGCCGAATCTCCTAAGCCACACCGTTCATTCGGTCGCGAGGAAAGGGGTGAAAAAGCGAGATCTCAGTGACATCGAACTACGAGAAATACTCAGCGAACTCTTGCCACTGGTCAGGATGGACCACGTTCTACCACCAAATAACGAAATACTCTCTCAGGCTAGTCTTGTGCATTCTCGCTATTATTGCTTACAGCTAACATAAAGATCTATTGCACATGCTAATCCTATATGCCAACTACGATGCTTCCACTTGGATATTAATTTTGATTGATTTACGTATGCTAAAAATATTGATTGTTCTCTAGGTCTTCTTTATGACTAATGTTGTATGAGCATTTAAAACTGTACTTTTGTTGAAATATTGTAATCGAATTGGAACACAATTTTTATTCATAAATATAGTCATTTAAATTTACTTATCTGTAGACTAAGAGCACTGAAAATTCATAATTTTTTAAAATGAGAATTGTGCGATGGATTTTTGATATTTTTGAGAATCTGAATTTCTCATTATATATATATATATAATTATTTGTTTAATAGGCTATAAGACGAGGTTTGGTATCTACTCCACCGAGTCATATGATTGGCGACGAAAGGGAAAACTTGCGAATAAATGCTTGGATAAGAGGAGGAAAGAAAAATGGATTATTTGTAAGGCCCCGTCTTTTTATGCCGTATTATGAAGAGATTAAGGTAAGCACGTGTAAATAATGTTTTCAAGAATTTGTTCCCTATCAAACATTATACTTCACAAATATTGCTTCATAAATATTCGTGTAAATTTAAATAATTCAATTCAATTGCGCAATCTAAGAACTAATGGGAGACTTTTAATTAGGCTCTAGTCGAAGAACAAATGGTTCAAGAAGCGGAATTAGTGAGGCTGAGAAGGGCACGATACATTCCTGATATTCCTGATACACTGTACATGGTTGACGAAAAACCGAGGATCACAGGAGCTGTTGGTGTCGACATTTTAGCAGCTGCCCTTCCAGGTTCGCATAAATTTCATTATTTTTACAATTAAACATTGCCCTTCTTAATTGCTTAACTACGTATTATTAATAGTTCCAGATTCAGCAACTATGGCGTCGATGTTAAAGCGCGAGCAGAAGTTACGACAATCCCCAAGTTGTCAACGGGCCATTAGTTTACCGCTTTCGTCGCGCCATGAAATCAACCGACAACTGCGGTTACGCGTTGTCCGAGAATTTAACTTACCTGACGCAGTGGCTGATCTCCTCGAAGTGAGTAAAGTACGTTTTGGTAACAACAAAGAGAGACAATTATTTTAAATAATATCATAGCCTTGGAAATTTATTTTCATTTATTGTTAATTATTTGAATTTCAAGAAGAGAATTTACTTCTCTTCTTTTTCTTTTTTTTTTTTAGAAAATTCAGCCATAAGTATATAAATATATTTCTTCTATTTACAAACTTATACATTAATACATAAACATTTTCGTCTGGTTATCAATATGGAAATTCGTATAGTTATAAAAATTATTTGCTTTATAAATGCTACAGAAAGATTTTTCAGTAATAATTTTAGTCTTTCGTCCTTTTGTTTGTGTAAAATATGCTGTATTATTTTTTTTTTTTGTATTAAAAAGCTGACCCGACGCGTAATTATATTTTAAATGTAACGACCCCCAGACGCTTCCACGTGTGATTTTCAATGGCAAAAGTTTGCTATGCCTACGCAAATAGTCTTTATGAAATTATTTGTTCGTAAAAGAGTATCCCTGTAACGTTTAGTGGGATTATCATTGACATTTTAAGATTCGATTTGTCGTAATTTTCAATCCGAAGGCCAAACATTTTTCATTAAAAAAGTTAGGTCAATGTTACTTTTGCCACCTACGTACGTCCTTGTGAGAAATGAAATTTATCAATCAGTTTGTATTGTCGCTTTACAAATCATTATAAGAATAACCTGCTAAACTCAAATTGCATTATTAGAATAAATAATGAAGAGGCAGTAGAATTTTAACGAGGAGCAATTATATAAAGCTACGTATTAAATAAAAGACGGGGAAATAATGAATTGCTAATTCAATCTATCAACCATCCCTGCTTCATGAAAGTTTGAAGAACGTGGACGAGTTTCTCCTCGTAAATCTGGCCTTCGCCGATATTCAGGAAGCTCTCCTTACTTTTGATGCTATTGACGTCGGGGGCGCTTCCACGCGTAGCTTTAATCACCTGGACCATCATGATACACTGGGGAAATTTAAGTGGCGCGCATTCCTTGAGCAGCGCATCGAATTCCTCCCTCGGATAAACTTTCGTGTCCACTTTGAGCGAGCGTAAGGTTTCGACGAATGTCTCGTAATAAAGATTAATAAGATCGTTTAAATTGTCGTCGATGATTTCTTTCTTGGCACTGGACACGAGAAAGAAAATAAGATCCTTAATGCCGTAGTCGTAGTGGCTTAATTGAAAGTCCACGATCTTCATTCCAAATATTTTGCCGTTATTACTGTAACTAAACATCATGTTGTTGACCCAAAAGTCGTTGTGTATGAACGTGCACCAGTTCTCTGTAAATGATCGTTAAAAGCCATTTGATTTGCATTGAAAGTAAATAGGTATAAATTCAAATTCGAACATTCAACTTGTCCGAGGAAAATGTTTGCGCAAGTGATAATAATTTGCGCGCATAATTACTACAGAATAAGAATATTTCGATGTCGGTGATCGTTCCATTTTTTTTTCACCCCATTCACCACTTACCTTTCAACTCCTTATTTTCATCCTCAACTTTTTTGCAATGTTCCAAAGTCTTCAATACTTTGTCTATGTAGGGCTTTGTCGTGTCCATTCTCCTTAAATTTTCCGTAGCTTTGTTTATTATCTCCAAAACACATTTCAGTGCCACTTCGGAGTGCGAGGTTTCGAGACCCGGTACGATCGTCTCTTCAAAATCTTTTGGATCTTTTATCCTATAGCCACAAGCAATGGCATGAAGTTTCGCTAGTTCACATACTCCGTATTCCATGTGGTTGAGGTCCATCCCCTCAATGCGATCTTGCGTGGAATAACCCAAGTACTGGAGATTTTCTAGAATTATGGAGGCTTGACTGTCGAACTTCTCTGATCCGTTAAGACCCATTCTGCCCCCGTAAAAGCGAGGTACCAACTTTATTAGCTCATTCTCGTTAAAGCCGCTGTTAATCTGCAAGATGTAATTAGCCGTTTAATTGAATTATCAATGGGGAGTATTGGATTTTAATTGTGCCAAAAATGAGCATCGCGAGCGTTTTAACCGTGCAATTTAAAATTTTGCGACAAGTGGCCTTGATCCAATAGAAATTTATATATATACGCGAAACTGAGATAACTATTGGTACCATCAATACAACTAACTGTACTACATAAAAAGAAAACATCAACTTCAATGCAAAAATATTGCTCTAATTATTTATCGTAAATGTAAATATAAATTATAAGTTAAAATTGGACTTTTAGGCAATAAAATGTTTAAAAGTTAATATACTTTCATTCATAGGGAGTCAATGAGAGTTGAATTCAAAGTTTTTCAATTATTGTAGTGATTGGGAGGTAATGATTGTCGATTGTCTTCGCCAGTAACACGAAAGTAGCATAAAACAAGCAAAAAATTATTACTTAACGTCTACTAGAATATGTTATATGACGAACCTGAAGTTGCAGGAAGGCTGGCGCAATTGTCTTGTAGAAGTAAAGTTCTTTCTTAAATGTGACCGGACTATTGAAAAGATCGAGCAGGTAATCGGATTTAGGTGGCATTTTGCAAACCAGATGATAGACTTCTTGCTTCAACTTTTGCGTGATATTTACATTTATCGCAAAGATCTGACTGCCAAAGTTCTCTCCGGGATCTGTCAGGTGCTTCCATTCATTGACCTGTAATGTTTGTATTGGGCCTATTGTTTCTTGAAGTATGCCTTCCAAGTCTTCCAGTGGTAGTGGCTCATTTAACTCTGGCATTTTTATCTTGAAAGATAGATATATTATATGAATTTTCCTGTCGTTTTATCTTCCGTATACGCTTAGTTCGTATAATAAAAGCTATTTATTACAATTGTTAAGCTGTTGTATATTCATCGATTTTATTCTGCTTACTAAAATGAGAGTAAATATTTCTCTCTCAATGCGTTTGATAATTAAATAATTAATAACGAGTCTTAAATTTTAGTTCAATTTATCATGAATATTGGTTAAAAGATAAAAAGTCTAACCCACATAGAGGAGTAAAATTTTATATTATATTTATGTGTATTCGAACAATTGTGCATCATCGTACTTAATAAGGGAATATTTTCCATCCATTCAGTAGTAATGAAGTATGTTGTTCTTATAAAAATTGACTCGATATGATAGTAATGACCGTACGTGTATACTAAATTCGGCTTCTGCACAACGAATTCAAAGTAAACGAATACGTAATTTATTTCAAAGCTCACCCACTCGTAACGTTAAGGTTCTCGTATAATGTAGTTATTTATTTGGTTAACATTCTAATTGCGCGAGGAATTTAATTACTTGTGCAATTTCTTAATTTCAACGTGCACGCAATTTGAAATAACATAAATTCATAATAAGATGACAAATTGTGCACAAAGTACTGCCAAATAAGCGAGGCCATTCAGCCAATTAATGCTAATTCTGCCGATAATGAATTATTATTTTCCATTAAAGAAATATAATCTATATGCACATAAATACAATATAAACAACAAAAAAAAACCAAGTAAAATTGCAAGCCCGTTTTATGGCTACCACAATAAATATGATGGATAATGTAATTATATTCTTTAATTCTTCGACTGTACACGTGTCCTTTTAATTATACAATGACATAATATGAGCGTACCGCGAAGAATTCCAGCAGTTCTTCTCATTTTGCACTTAAAGTCTCACGTATCTCCGACTAATATATGCATGTGCATGCATTGTTGACAATTTTGCGTCAGCGTAAGTGTAAGCTCAGATTTCATTAGTGAATTCTTAAATGCTTGCTGTTGGATGTATGAAAATCCATTCTCTTTAAAGAACTCATATGCACGGACACACACACACGTACACACGTACATGCATATATTTTGAAAAGTTTACTTTTAATCGCGAAATAAACATTTGATCAGTTTTTTATTCCAAGTTATGCGTCGAGGGCAAATAACGACACAATGCAAAATTTAAAGGGAAATAGTTTTACTTTTGATACTACCTTTAGTTACAATTGTTTTAGATTGCTTCGAGACTAGGTGTGATGCTACTATATTATGACACGCATTTTACTTGTATAAATTACAATTGTGCACGTGCACGCGTGCATTTGTAAATAATTTAAATTGATATTTTTATACGATATTATTAAAATTACGGTGCTTGTAATTTCGTACTTAAAACGTTTTTCAGAAACATAAGATAATGATTTGATATTTTAGAAATTAAAGCTGAAATAATAGCAAACATGAAACAGCAATAAATGCATGCAAAATTTAATATTTTTTTTTTTATTTCTGAAACTTTTTCTAAGAATTGGTCATTAGCGAACATTAAGAATAAATAGCGATTAAAGAAACTTGAACTACAGTTCAATAATATAATTAATGTTGATTATGCTAATATACGAAAAAAATTGATATAATGCTACACGTTCGTAAATGATAGCTGAAAGATGTCTGAAATAGAAAGTTTACATAATCGAAGCTTATCTGGTCCAAATTCATTATATTATTCAAATTCAAATTCATTCTTTATGAAAATTCGAATATACCTACTTGAATCTACGTAATATGTTTGTAATATTATGTTATAATTTGAACTTCTAATGACAGTGTACAAATCTTCAAAGGAATCTGGAATACTTCAGATATAAATGGTTAGGATATCTTTAGTGTAGCGTTTACTATTTATAACTTCACATGCACGTACAAGCATTTTTTTTCTTTAAAATTGCTCTCATTCAAAAGATTGCTAATATTAATGAATATTTAATATTATAAAGAATTTGTCCTCATTTTAATATTTGCACGTGATAATCAATAAGATCAAAGGCACATATATATATATATATATATATATATATATATATATATAGATTAGTTTATTTGCCAATGTGTATTGATTTTGTTTAATAAAAGTCTCTGCTGCATGAATTTTGTAAGTATAGATTGAAAAATTATTACAATACATTTGTAATAGAATGCACTTTTTCGATAAAACGTCGTAAGGTCGTGGATTTTAATTGGAGTGTATTTTATTTTATCCATTTAAAATTTGTTAAATATAATCAATTTTTGGATTATTCAGAATTCTAATATATTATCTTCATTTGTAAATCTTCTATTTTTTTATATCAGTTTATCGTAACGTAAATTATTTTCTCGTTAATTTTATCTTAATTATAATTTAATTCAATAGAGATAGCAAATTCTAAACCTAATTAAAGCGAATTGATAACTATTGTGATTCGTATATCTTTTCTTAGATATTACAATAATATTATGTACAAAATCGATTTTGCATAATAATTCCCAAATTAATTATTTACTAATCCATTAAATCTATTCGATTTAATGAAGTACATTATCAATAAATAAATTTATTTATATATATATATATATATACGTATATGTCAATTTATCAATATACTAAGTTTCTTATTGAAGTTTCTTCGTTATATGTTAAATCGGTAAAGAAACTTCAGTGTGCCAAGTTTATTTCCGATTCAACTATGTTTGCAATGCATTAAACTTGTTTTAGAAATGGGAACACAATGTGATTTTTGACAATGCATGCATTATTTATACATTTATTATTTATATGCATTTTATACATAAATTTTACATTTAACTAATTGTCTTGGTTAATGACGTGCTTCAGACTTTGAAAAAAATCATCTAAACTACAATGAAATATAATGTATATTTATCATAAAATGTCTATGTACAATATTTAACCGCATATTCATTGAACTTTGAGTTTGTTATCGCAAATTTATCTATGAAGATGTACGTGAAATTTAGTATAAATTAAACTTATAGTTAATTTTAAAAATTATATAAAAAATATAATATTATTTGGTTCGTAGTAAAATTCGAAGAATTTTCATTTACGACATTATTTTATAAATTTTAACAAACAGATTTTATATCTAATATATATTTTATAAAATTTTATTTAGTTAAATAAATATCAACTCTATTTTATAATATATAAATTATTTTATATAAACTTTTTGACAAGTTTTTATTTGTTATTAATACATATTTTTAACATAATTAATGCTTATCCTTAAGTTATCTTGTAATTAATTAATCGTTTCCATTTATTATTATTTCTATCATTCATAATATTCCATGACCTATTTTTTATTTACATTATTATTTTACTTTACGATTATTATAATTCGTATTTATTTTGTCTCCTTAATTTTCTCTTATTAATTTAGAAATGTTTGCGGTATTTTTTTTTATCTCTATGTACGGTCTATTTTGCATTTTACTCTTGGTTAAATTTATAATTTATTATCATTTTAAAACTTATTCCTTTTATCGATAATTGAAGGTTATCATTGAACTATTTTTTGTATCATTATTCTGGAATTATTGGCCATATTGTTATTTCTTGTACTAATTCTATGCTTTAGTTATCTCAGTTCTTCGTAATCACTTTTGTTGAAAATGTATGTGTCTGTTTAAACTTTTTTTACAGGAATCGACGTCTCGTGTTATCAATTTTTTCTCCCTTACATTTTATATTTAATATAGTATAATATATAGTATAATATATAGTATAATAAAAAATATTGTATATTTCTCATTATTTTGTGATATGGTTATTAATTTGTTCTTGGAATATAAAAATATCATAATAAATGGTTATTATTGATCAAATTTATTATCAATCAAAAGAAGATATTTAAAATTTTGATACGTTATTTTTTTTTCTTCAATTTTTTAAAAGTAGAGTAATTTTATTTCTCAAGTATCTATTTGATAAATTTATTCCGAATATCTATCAATTTCGTTAAAAATAATTGAAAAGCTTTCAAAATCAAAAAAAAAATGAAACAAAATGTAGAAATATTATTACTTATAAATACTGTATGATGCCTTTTTAAAAATTCAAAATTTGTCGCATACTGTAAGTGTATCCGTACATTTAAAATGTAAATAAAATATTACGTTGAAAGTAAAAAAAAAATGGTTGAGTTTAACTTTCAACATTTAATGCAGATGTAAGGATAGCACTTATTTAAGGAATAATTAAAGAAAAAGCTTCGTTCAGTTTCACTCGATGACTAAGAGAAAGAGAATTGTATGAAAAGAAGTAGAAATAAACTTGACAAGTCTTTACAGATAAAAGATCTACCACCTTTAATTGAACCTTTTCTCATGTCTCCAATTGCAGATAAATCAAACGGAATAAGTATTTGACTATAGAATATATTACATAGAGATTTTAGCTTCCGCGGTTAAATTCCTTTAGCCAATTTCATCGTCGTAATATGATTAATTGACTTCAATTCTTATCTCGCCGATCTCGGGAATTGTGTTATACTTTCAAAGCGAAAAAAATGCGCGAGCAAAAGATTAAACGCGGTTATAGTAAACGAATGAATAAAAAATGGTTTGGAAATATAATTATGCCTAATACGAATGGTGTTCTAGTTCGAAATTCCTAATGTAATTGGTTTCTAAATGGCTCAAATTGTTTATTTAAGCATTCTAGAATAATCAAAAACATACTTTCTTTCGTTATCTGCAAATTTCATTGAAATTGTTAAAATTGCCTCGGACAATCCTACATTTTGTTTATTTCAAAATAAAATCCAATTTTTCAATATGAAATTCTTATTCCCTGCATATTAATATTTATTAATACAATATTTCAATATTTAAACACGAGCATAGAGGAGAATCGTTTTTATCTAAGATTAAAGAGTTATATATAGTAATAGCCTAGTAATAAACGTCAAAGTACCAATAATATGAGTATAAATAATGTAGGAGAAGCCTACTTGATATTTAAAACAATAACAAATTGTTAAATATAAAAATTTTAAAATATTTGTCATATACGCTATATATGCAAGCGAATAGATTTTTTATTGAAATTTGAATGAAATCATTATTATTATAAAAACTTGCTAATTACAATTGCATATTTCGATCACTATTTTAAATATTATACATTACTTTACGAAGACTTTTCCTCGACACTAATTCAATATATACGAAAAATTGTCTCTAATGTGTAATTTTTGTATCAATTGTACTTTTATTTGCATATTGGATTTTCGAGACAATTTACTTTCTATCTAAAATATTTTGTTCATATATTATGTAACACATAATTTTGAGAAACAGACAGAGCCTTATATTTTATAAATACATTATTATGTCAAATATATAAATACTTAAAAATGTAATTAGTTTCTTTATTTTCTTTATTGCAATGCTTTTTTACTAAACAATTCAGATACTAAGCATTTGGTTGATTTTTTGTCTCTACGAAAATAGTTACAACTGGCAATTATTGACGTATTGTCACATTTTCGCAAAACTGCTAAATATTTGCATTGCAAATACACACTCTAAATAACAATTAAAATTAATTGCAACGCAATTTTTAAATTTACGGCAAATCGTTTAAGCGACATATTCAAACAGTTTATTTAACTTTATAATAATATGAATTGTAATTTTCTGCGTACCACAAGTCAGTTAAGTAAAGTAAATTTTATTTTATTTGCTAAAAGAGTTTATTCCATTTCAGTGTTCCATTAAAAATTTCTTTTATTTTTCTCCTCGCTATAAATTAGTTTTATAGCACATTCGTCTTTTAGAATATAAGCATTCAATGCGCTACATTTATTAACAATGCCGCAATATATGTTTTAACATTATTAAATGAGTTATGAAACGATGATTTTTAGGCAAATAGAAGGACGAAGTAATATTAATTGGATTCTATTGGTACGAAATAAATAAGTTATCGTTACTTTTGTACGCGATTTTGGGAAATATGCGTTAAAACGGAGGGCGCATTAGTATTTTAAGAAAATATTATTTCCACTGTACTCCTCAAATAAATGGCATTTAGCAGAGCAATGCTCGGTTTATTTCAAATTGTGATTATTTCAAAGAGGCGAGAATTATTGTCTTGTTCATAGGTAATAGGAAGAAATTAAGTGACGTGTGCTGTCAGTTTGTCTTCTCATAAATTTCATATTGAACTGTGCAATCAATTGTTCAATGATAAGCTCCTCATTATCAGTAAGTACTTTTGCGCGTATTGCTAGAAGGAAGAGTTGCACTGTAAATTGTATTGAAATGCTTTGTTGGTGCATTGATTTATTAAAATGCAAATTATTGTACAATCAGCCCAAGACAATGTCACTGATAACAATTTATTGAAACATTTTTATTGATTGTCAATCAAATATTGTGCTACAACGACTCCCATACTACTTTAAATGGCTTCGACGTTAATGTACGATTTCGTACAGTTGTATAGCTTCTGAAAGATTTATTATTTGTGTTATTATCTTGTTGATCTTATTTAAGATATTGTTTCAACTAGTACTGCGAGCGTTGTGTTAGTAAACGTTATAAAATGATAACAAAAGATAAGATTTATTAATTGTCGTCTGGATGTGGGAGTAGTTTGGTAATGTTGGCGAATGTTATTGAAACATTGTATTGAGTATGTGAGGTTAACTTTTATGTCTCGCTTTATTATTTATGCGGTTCGTCTCAAGTGGCGTGAGGGGTGCACACATTACGACGCTCTGTGCATGCGCGCGCGCGCGCGTGTGCGCGTAAGCGTATATATATATATATATATGTGTGTGTGTGGATGTAATGAATTTGATATTGAATGCATCGCATTGTTGCAACGTTATATCGCGCAAGCACTGCTTCGAGTATTTGAAATGCTTTGCATTGTATTAATAGCGAGGTGCATTAGTTACGTATCTTCAAAAGATAAATTTAAAGTCAGGTTAAATTATTTGGGCTGCTCGACAATTATTAAAGTCATAAACGCTGTACAAATTCTCGGAACGGGCTTATCGTGCAGACAATTTGTCTAAAATGTAAGTGCGCGAGACTTTAGAGAAGCAAAATTTCGCTCGGTAAATTATTTTTAGTGCTCCAAAGTACGAGTGCCGGGCGGCAGCCTTTGCTCCAAATGCACTCCTTTAATGATCAAATTAATGTGTGCGTGCGTGCGTGTGCGTGCGCGTGTCCCCCCAAATAATAGCCACCACTTCCTAATTGTTATTTCGCTCGATAAGCTCTCGATTCACATAAATACCCTCGACCACCTATCGTTGCACATTTAATGACTCACCGATTATTTATCTTTACACCAAAGACTACTACTACGCCAGATATCCGCACCTCCGCAAATCTCCCACTGTGCACCAACTTCGCGCGAATTAACGAGAAGCAGGGGACATTTTGCGAGCGCGAAATCGCTAGTTGGCGACTTGGAACGGGATTGCTATGCAAAGTCCACAACTAACGGGAGCAAACTCGGCTTACCCACTACTTTGAGTTTGACAGTGTGTGTGTGTGCTGGTGCTTGTGGTGCCGGTGCTGCCTTGGCTGTTACTATTTTGCTGGTGCCGCTATTGCTCGCTCGCTCGCTTCGAGTTGGCTCTCCTCGCCCTAATGTTCTTGGCGAAGGCGCGCAGCCGTTGCCGGGGGACGAACTCTGCTCGACTGAGTGCACTGCGCTTCGAAAAAACTCTTTAAGTCGTGGAATTGTCGTGTCGTGGCGCGCACGTGTGCGCGACATTACGCGCGCTCGTGTTTTCATTATGCTGATCGAAAGATTTTTAGAGGCTTGGGAGAGTGATTGGGCGTTCGCTCGCGCGTCGAAAGGGAATTAATTATGCTGGACGCTGTTGGCGATTATCGAATTAGCAATTGAGCTTTAATGTTTACGCATTGGTAAACATCAGAAGCTTCTTCTCTCATTATTCATCAATCAACAAACTCCAGCTTAATCCAGCCCCACTTTTATCAATCCCATCCTTACTTTCCAATCACACTTTTCATATTTCAGGAATTCATTGCCTCTGTGCAACGACACTTTTTTGACAATCAATTGCATGCAATCAGTAGTGAAAAATATCTATAATTCGGCTTAGGTATCACCGAGCTCTTGAATGCCTCAAATTAAATGGCCATTCGAATGACAAATGTATTCGCAGTATCTTGAACCTCTCAACTTGCATTAAAATTAAATAATCAAACATTGTTGTTGTTGTTGTTATTATTATTATTGTTATTGTTATTTGGAAACGTGAACAAATCTTGTAATTGTACTGTTGATGTTACCGACCATTATTGTTGTTGCTTCGTATATCGTTGTTTATATGACTTATCTTTATTGAATTTTGTCGAGTTTCTTGGGTCAATTGGAAGTGCAGATTACTATCCCACAATAAGTACACATAGAATTTGCATTAATTTATTCGTAAAATTTTTATAAAAAAGCTTCTTTTATTTTAATGTACAGTTAAGTAGATCAACATTAATATTTTAAACTATAAATTGAATGATTTATATTTATTTCAATGCCATTTATATTCTCCCCTCCCCCCTCCCCCCAACAAAATCATATATATTTATCAGACCAATTATTTAAGCTTTTAACGTTTAATTACTTGAAATTTCTTTATTAATTAATGAAGCAAGAGATAAGAGTTTGAATATTTGTCTCTTTAATGCATGATTATTCGCAAGTTTTGTCAGTAAAAATACTTTCGGCTTTTAATTTTGTCAATTTCTGTTGTTTTATGAAATATCTCACGAAACGCATTCAATGATCACAATTATTAGAAATCAATCGATTTGGTTGTGACGTAAAAGAAATGCGATACAATTTTACGCGAAATGTGAAATTATCGTACCAAGTATTTTCTTACATTATCATAAATATTCATAATAAATAGTTATAGCGATGAAATATTAAGGTTTTTTGCATTGAAGCGCAATTAGCGATTGAATATATTTGTCTAATATATTTATTTGTAAAATTTATCGTTAAATAATAATATTTCATGAAATATTCTTCGCGCCTTTCAATCGCTAATGTTGTACATTTATTAATCGGGCAAAAAAAAGAATATTTTTCTTATATCACGTAACATTGAGATTATTCATTAAATCCTACAAATATTTTTATAAACACCTTCGTGGATATTATTAATAGGTAAAAATAAATATACGCTTTTCAATTTATCAGATTTATTTTTAATATGAAGCACGCTCGATTTACATGAATATTCTGTTTATAATGTACAAAGTACCTGTTTCCTTAATTCTTCCCATCTAAATCAGCGGTAATTCACTTTAAAAACAAAAAACCGATAGTAAAAAGTTTTTAGCTAATTTCAAATTATTACGTAATGCCGCTGCGGCAACGGTCCAATAAAACATTTAGCCACACTGCGCGTACATTGATTTTCTGTTAAACTAACAATTGTCTATAATTTAAGGGGCAAGAATAATCAATTGTTGAGTGAATTTTATGGGTATTTTTGTTTCTGTGAATCTTGGCCAGAAGCTACACGATTATAATATATGCATTGATGCAAAGATAGGCATTGGCGTTTCAGATTTGAAATATTACAAAGACAATGTTAATGTAAAATGATGAAATCCCAGCACAAATGTTAACATACGCGTTCATTTGAAATTGCAAATAATGTTTATTTAATTGCATGCCATGATTAGTTGTAGCAACGGTTATTAATAAAGCTTAAAAAATTATTGACTGCGAAGCAAGAAGATTAGTAAATTGTCGATAGTAAAGATTAGTAAATTAAGGAAGTTGTCAAGTGATTTTGGACGTGGAATTTAGTTTTTGGACAATTCAATCTTTGAAATCCCGCGTGAAAACGTAATGTGTGAGTGTGTAAGATATGTGGACCATTAGGCCTATTAGGACGAAAGTTTTATTCATTGTAGCCATTAATATTTCGGTTAATTGGCGCTATATCGGAATAATAAAAAGAGGCTCCGTTTAATTAACAAAAAGTTTCAAGAACGAAAAGCAACGTAAATTTCCATTTTCCTATAAAATATGACAATTATGCTTAATGCAAACGCTACTTTCATAACTGTGATTCGAGCTTTTTAAAAATAGCTTGACACGAATTTCTCATTGAGAAATTTATTATTCGAATGCTTATTTTTCAATGAAATTCTCCGACAAATAAGCAGAACTGATCCTTCAGAAGAATTTACAAAGTATCATGAGACTTTGTTGTCGAGAAGGAAATATACGCGCGCGTCAAAATAGGCATAACTTTGCATCCGCGAAGCAGGAAAACCAATTTATATTATTTCATTAAATAAAAATATTTTTTATTCAAATCATTAATTATGTAGGCGTTTTGAATTAAATTGGATATTTCGTGCTCTTTAAAGTATGGCTGAGTAAATGCCTTGAGAAGTATATTATTGAGCGTATATTAATTGATTGAAATATAAGATTTGCAATGATTTCTATTTCCAGGCAATCGTTATATTATCGTCACAATGTACATTAAATGAGAATTTTTATCTTATAATTTTCTAATGAAAGTATTGTCATTGATAGATGTACATTTTTCTTTTAAATTACGTTATGGTTCGAATTTTTCTTTTTTTCTTTTTCGTTTTTCTTTTCTTTCACACATATATATATGCACATATAATTACTTTTATGTATAATTTCTCGTTATCGTCAGATATCATGCATTCGTCATGTATTCGTGCCACAAGTTCGTGCTGTACGATTCTTCCACATCGTATGCAATGTGTCATATTTCTGTAAAGTAATCGCGAATAACGAAAGATTATTTACGATGAACTTAAATGCATATGAACTCATATATTTGTTGGCTTATAAATCGTAGATTCAATAGCGACTGAAATCAGAAAATATCGTCATTATAGTATTTAAATTATAATTTTTTAATTATAACTCCACACTTTTACAATGACTTTTTCAAATTGCACTTTTTATTTTATCCGTCCATCGCGATTATATCGTCAATAGAATATATTATAATACCTGCTAGAGTATTATTTAAATCTTCCTATTAGTTTAATAATAGAATAGAACTCGCTAAAGAAGCGAATTAATGAAGGAAGCGATTAAATTTCCAAGCGAAATGAATAAAAGAAAAATTCGTTATAGATTTTACCGCCTCTATAAGTGGTGAAAGTACTCTGCATTTTTGTGTTTCTAATAGGATTATATATTTTTTCTGCCCGAGCCATTAATCGCCGCGCTGCAATATATATGTACATATATATGTATATATATGTGTGTGTGTGTATATCGATGCGTAGAGATTATTACTATTTTATTGCGTGTAAAATAAGATAATTGTGGTTGGAAAAGCTTCCGGTAAGGCGAATACGAGGAAAAAGTATACATTTCCTATTCCGTAAGCGGACGAAACGAATCTTCATGGGAAATTAACATTTCTCGCTTAGCTCGCGCGGCTTTCTGCTCCAAATGCTTTTATATTTCAATGCGTGAACACTGAATAAGCAATCTTACGAGCGGCCATCGCTTACGACTCAACAAGGAAATAGCCGAGATGCGCAAACTCCTCGCCAATGTTTCATCACCGACAATCTATAATATAGAGAGTGCGAGTAATTGCCGTAAGTAATGATGGCTCGTTAATAAAACGAAGGGCAAAGGCGAGTGGTGGCTGAGAAGATGGTTGGTGAAAAGTGCCATGGAAAGTGCCATGGAAAGCGCCACGATCGAGTGGTTGCCGATCATCAAGCTAAACGTTTGCCCTCTTCCTCCCTCATTATAGAATGCGGCGAGCTACAGCATGGGAGGCGACTCGGACGGGAATTCGGTGAGCGCGCACGAGGATTGCAGCTCCCTGATGGTCATGAGCGGCATTAATCTTGGTGCTCCCCCGGCCATTTCTTGCGGACGCAACATGACCTTCCCGAGGCAGGCCAGCGCGTACACGCATGGGCATCACGAGCTTCCAGCGGTCGTCACCGAAGGAGAGAATTACCGACTCTCCGTCGAGGTAGGTTTATGTGGGTATACGTACGCTTGCCCCGAGTGCTTATTTAATTGGGTCTCATTTCCCTATTTGAATATCGTTTAATGCGCCGTAGCTTGCGCTCCCATTTGACGAGGACGTGCACCGGTGCGCGACGTGTCGGAGTAGCGTTGATGGGAAAGCGATGGCCGTGTTGTAGTAGTTGGTCAATTGGTAATGTTTGCGATTCCTTTGGGTTATTGCGCCGCTGGATATCGTTGCAGGGGGGGCGGGGTTCCTTTGCGTGTCGTGAGTCTTGCTGATGATGCTTAGAGGACGGTGGGGGAGGGATGTCAATTGGGTTATTGGGGACACGATGAATGCTTGTGAGTTGGATGATGCTTGGACGGAAGTTTAAGGGAACGAGGGCCCAAGAGGTTGGTGAGAAGAGGCAATTTTAAGATGGCCATGCGACAGTTGGTTATTTGCGGACATTGCAAACTCAAAAGTGGCAAACTTGAAATGGAAATGCCGCCGGTTATGTCGAGAATTTAATTGAACGAAGCATCTTTTGAGCGGATGCCTTGGCTTACGTGTGCTCGGACGAGGAGCTACAAGACTTGGAATATTTTCACGGTTCGATTAGAAAGCGGTAAATAAAAGTCGTAAATACAATACAAGCGCATTGTGCTTTACTTTACTGCACTATATAGTGGGCAATAAATAACTCGAGACTGTTGAGGTCTTTCTCGGATTTGGAATGGATTGTTGGTGTATGGCAACCTCTTTAATAGATAATACTGATAATGGAAGCCTATAACGCTCGCGTTTTCTATCTCTCTTCATTGTAACAATGACTTTGCGTCGCTTCGTCCGTTTGGGAATCGAGTTTGAGAAATTATTACGACTTTGGATGACACGGAATTGACGAGAAATCATTTCAATTTACAATTGAAACTAAATGCCAAATGATAATATCATCTATATGACTTTAGGTATTTGTTTGCCCGTTTTTTACGCTCTTTAACGATTTTCATTCTGATTGGCATGATTTCTTTTAGTAATTCATTAGACGCGAGCAACATTGGCTCTCTCATACGCTTTCTTTCTCACAATAATGCAATATAAAAGTGTCGTCCAGCTTGTTTCCCCGGAAAAATTACAATTTTAATGACTATATCTTTTCAGAAGTAAAATGCATTGCAATACGTTACGAATAATTTTGCAGAAAATCATCCAAGAAATTTATCGCTTAATTGTCGTCGCCCGTAGCTGAAATTGCTGCGTTGCTCTTACACTGCGACCATTAAAAATACACAATACAAAGATGCTAATGCGAGGCAAACTTTACGTTACCACAACTGGCTTCTCTAATAGTAGGATGAAATTTTTGTATCGTAAAACAAGAATTTTCGGCATTTATAGCGACGAAGACTGTTGATGGCTTAAGGGCTCCTTATCTGAGTAGATATGTCGTTATCATATATAACAATTGAAGAAAAGTGCCGCGTTATCCAATTGCTTGATAATCAGCCACGCGAGAGGCAAGAAAAATATTATTATTATTTTAACGCGCGTCTATGCAGTTTGCAAAAGAGCGCTGCTCATCGCCAAAGGAGATTTTGAAAATTCAGTTTGCGAAAAAATTTATTGCCGTTCCGATGCAATCATAAGAGGCCCAAGACAGACATTTAATAAGCTAATTTACCCTAACAATATGCATTGTAAATGGAAATTATTATTTCAAAGTAGAGTCGAGTCCGATTAGATAACTTATTTGTGTTTACAATTTTTCTTTCGTATGTCAAATGTACGTATCATAAGCCTAAATATACTCGCTACACAGTCACATTGTAGATTATTGTGATTGCGCCTCTTACCTTATAAGTAATGCCAGATGCGCGGCATTTCACGCGTTCATAATTTCCCTTTCATTATTAAAAAAAATGCCGTGCTTCTCGCAAGCACTTGCGGGGCTTCGCAACGAGCCTAGAAACACGAGACTCGCGGATTACGGTGACAAGGAACGCTTATATTGTCCCCCATTGAGTTCACCGCTCACTTACATTTATTCCAAAAGCCCCCGCCCCACCCCGAGCATTGTAACTCAATCTTTTTATGCAATTTTTGGCAGCACTCGGAAAACAATTCGTGTAGCGAGGGCCACCTATCTGGCATAATGCCGGACGTGGCGATGGCAACAGCGTCCTTTGGTGCTCTTCAGCTGGCCGAGCAGCAGGAGCTCGAGCTCGACCTGGGTGATGGTACGTCGCATTTGCTTCAGCAGCAGCAGCACCACCACCAGCAGCAGCAGCACCAGCACCAGCAGCAACAACAGCAACAACAGCAACAACAGCAACAGCAGCAGCACCAGCAACAACAACAACAACAACAACAACAACACCAGCACCACTCGCAGCAGGCGTCATCTTCCTCGGGAGGTAATGGCCAGCTTCATCGTCCGCTGCCTCCACATCAACGCCAAAGACACTTCCCCGGCCTGCCTCCGGCACCTTATATGTATCACCGATCTGCTGGTGGCTTACCCCGATTCATATAAATGGAATTCTGCATCGAATCTAATGAGAAGGATGGAGGGAACGAGCGGAGGACGATACCAAAAAAAATAAAATGTGGGAAGAATAAAACGCTCGCCGTTAATGAGATAGATTTAGGAAAAGCCGGAGGGCAAATGCAAATAAAAAATTATTCCAAATTTAAGGGAACTTAATCGAACGACTTTCAAAATCTCTCGATGCTTGATTCCGCTTTCATTAACGAATAATTAGATAATGCGCGTGTATATTTATATATCTTTTATAGAGTGTCGCGTTTTCTTGGTACATTTTATTTTGCAATGAAGTTTAGCTCGGCCGATATATCACATTTGCACGGGGAAAAATTTATTTCTGTTGAAGCCATTGAATGTACCATTATTGAGCAGACAGTGTTAAGATTTCGGGTATTAGAATTTGTTTTGATGGCTCGATAATTGAGCATCGACGTGCATTGCGTAAAGGAGAGGAAGAAGAGTAAGAAGGTAAAGCATCGAGTCTAATGTAACGTCGTGAAACAACAACGTAAATAATTACATTTGTCGTATTATTTAATTTCACTGTTTATCACAATGCGACTGTCTACGTACAATTTACATTTATTTTCGTATTCTGGCCAATAAAACTCTCTTTTATCATAATTCTCATGTTAACGAAAGTCTACAACTTCAAAGTGCTCGCCGACTATTACAACTTTTAACAAATCGCTGAATTAATGCGACCGTGACGGGAATTAATTGTAGATTAGTGTGCGTGGATAATTTGACGCGGCTTAATTACCAAGTCGTGTCGTACCTTATTAATTATAATCGATCTCTGTCGCTTCATATATCGTGTTATCTTTGGCACGATTGCTTTAAAAAAATACTGTTTAAATATTATTATTAACATTTTAATTGTGACTTTATCTAAAGACGTTATTTCATATTTACAAAAGTAATGCTCAAATATGCTTTGTCAGATTACTTTTTTCAATACAATATTTCATACATATCGTATCTGTCTGATCATTGGGAGTAAACAGCAATATATTGCTCATATTTTTAAAGATAAATGTAATATTTTTCTCCGCGTGCAAATTCGTATTTCCGTTACTGGTTGATGATTATTTGTGTGAAAAATGGCCGAGGAAATTAAGAGATGCAAAGGAATGAATTTCAATGAAAAGAATTTATTTCACGTGTAAGAAATGTATATACTGCCTATGTAATATCTGTAATTTGTCGTACCAGAATGATGAGCACAATCCTAGCCACGTCATGTTGAACTCTGTGTCGCACTTTATAAAGTTGGCTTGTGATTTACTTTTGACATGCTTTTGCCGGGAGGAGGGGAGGAGGGGCGGGGGGTATAAAGCATATTCTTTATCATAACATAGTTTGAAGAAAGGATAGTCTCTCTTTATTTATGCATATTTCCTCTAGTGTTTGTACTTCCCGGAGGAGAATATATTATGCGAAAAAATTAATTGGCAACTGAATGATAATTCAACAAATGAAATTTAAAAAAAATATCAATGTTCATTTTAAATGGTAGCATATTATTTTTTAATAAGAAAAATAGTCATTATTTTTGTAAAGAAAAAAAACAGGGGTAAACAAACAAAAAACATAACAAAACTGGAAATACAAAATTATGTCAGAACTATTTTATAAAGTGATTTTTAAAGTTCATATAAATAGCCAAGTGTTGTATATTGTTAATTTAATGTTTTATTTATTGCTTATGAAAATATTTAGGGAAGCGAAATTATTTTACTGAAGCCTGTAATGCTTGTAATGGAATGTGCTTAGTATTCGCATTGCGATTGATCGTACGGGTTTTTTATAACATATATTAAGTTTTCATGAACTGAAGGAAATTGAAATAATATTTTTTCTATTAATCCCACGAAAATGTGAAATGTACAAAAACTGAATACAGTACATAATAAACACATGCTCTCTATTAACGTCTAAATAGCTTTAAGTTACGTTAAGTTAATTCTAATTATTTAATATTAAAAGTTTTTTTTTTCTTTTTTTTTTGTTATACAATTTCCCCGAGAAAAGCTTATTTATTTACAATCTTCGAAGAATTGAATAGTATTACAATTCGAAGATTTTCTCGAATTTTTATTGATATTTCGAGCTTCATAATATTATTAAAAAAAAATTAATTACTAATATTATTGTAAGAAATTTTACTTCATTTGTTTAGTTTCGCTTAAGTGTATCCAAGTTCAGTTGTAACTAATTATAAAGTAGTGTTCTTTTTAGGTTTTACAAACAGATCTTTTTAATTTGTGCGTTAATTAAATTGGATGTATTGTATTACCAATTAATTCTGTGGAATCTCGATTGATTTCAGATTGCTTCAATTGTGATAATTATTTTTATTTATATCTTTTAATTTATTAGTTCCCTTCGTGACCTGTCATCTTATGTCAATTAATATATATGATTGGAAAATTTCTGCATTATGCAACAATCGTAGGACCTTGATAATACACGATGTGTCATTGCTGTAAAAGTACTGTAAAAATTTTCCTACCTTAAGAAAAGTACAGTTAATTTTTTTTCCTCTAGATTCCACTAGATACTCGGTCAATTCGTTCAAAAAATGAAAAGAATTCATCTCGAAAAGTCTTACGATTTACTTGCACACTTATCTTTTTATCGATACAATTAATATTTAATTGTATAAGAAATGACCTTTTATGAAAATATAGCACCGAGTCAAACAATAAGCAATTTGGAATCAAATAATTTAATATGTAAAGTGCGTGATAGTGTTCAACTATGTTCAAGGCTTTTGTGTGCGTATGGCCACAGTAAATATGCGTCTACTGTGTCAGCGTGAGTTGCATATATGCGTATGCATGTATTAGCTTGGATTTTTGCGATTATGAGGAATTACACGATGTGTATGTGTGCGTGTGGCATGTATGGGTAGAGCTTATTGTTCGATAGGGAACGATAAATGCGCGTAGAAATTCGCTAAAATCCGCCTGTTGGTAGCGACTGCCGGTCTTCAATCAAAAACAGCTGAATAGCTTCGTAAATTTAAGCATTTACGTTTGAGTTTTAATCACAATAATTACGTTGTCTGTTAATTAGGTACTTTTTCGACTGTCTCGTTTAACTGAATTCAAAAAAAAAATTTGGTCTATTAAGTTTGCAGTAAATGTTTATTTATCCTTCGACAATTAGTTTTAACGACCATTTTATATCCTCGGTGAATTGAGGATTATTAAATAGATTAGATTATATTAGTTGAAGATTATTAAAAAAAAAAGGATTAAATTATTAAAGATATTAAGAGACTTTTCTGTAGAATTTTAGAAGAATTAATTAGAATTTTAGATGAAAGGAAAGAATGGAGAAGAATTTCAATATAGATTTTAAAATATCTCTTAAGATTCAAAGAGTTCCGACAAATTCGTAGTCCATGAAAATAGCTTTCCTGAAACAAAAAAAAAATTGCCACTCATTTAAATTTGCATAATAATTGAACACACCCGCGCGCACGTACACATACACGTATATTGTATAATAGTTACAAGCTTTAAGGGTAATATTAAACTCGACTTATTAAATCTGCAATTATAGATTTTAAGTAAGTTGTGCCATGTCTTCTTAAATATTTTTATCTACAGTACTTTGTGAGAAAGGTTAAAAATTAAAATTAAAATTAAAATGTTTCATTAAGAAGCTCAAAAAAATTAAAAAATTTAGCAGCTTAAAAGTGTTTATAGAATCTTATTAAAACGAGTTCTAATATACTTAACGATTACCGTATTTTAAGCTAAATTTACAAATAAAGATAATATACAAATTTAGTTGTATATCAAAGCAATTGAAAGAAAACAAAATAACTTCGAGGTACTTTGAAATAAATTGTTTTCAATCGTAAATTGTATGCATACATTGTTCAAATTAAAAATGCATTTCTTATCCTGATAGTTGTTTTAAATTTTCATGTGAAAGTTGAATCTCGAAATTTCACTTTATATCCTTTTAGCTTGTAACTATGGACATGCGAAACGCACTATAAACAACAAAATAATATAGTAAATCGTTTCCTTGTGTCAGTTATATGTCAGTTATAACGTTTTTGGCTGAAACTTTGAATTCAGGGCTGAATACACGTGTATCTTTATAAAAACAAAACAAACAAAAAAAAACACAAAGATGTACGCATTCAAGTCGAGTTTAAACAAAAAAAAAAAGTAACATTGCTAATAGTCTTATAGCGTGTTTATATATATATATGTATATACATGTATATATATATTGCAGTCATTTTGGTTAGTAAACAATTGTTATTTATGATCTTATTGATAAAATATTGTATGCAGCACTAAATCATAATGTAGCTGAAGAACAAATCAACTTGTAAAAGTAGAAACTATTGCAAAACTGGCCCAATGCTATACAATTTGAAAAGGAGAGAAGCTAGTGATCAGATTGTTTAAAATATTTAAAGCGAAAAGATAAAGAGAAAAAGTATGAGCCGAATGCACTTTCAACCGTATCTTTAAAGTACTTAAAATTTTTATTCTACACTTTCGTACCCATGTAGTGACGCTTATTTCTTTTTATTTATGATATATATATATATATATTTACTATTTGCTAAGATCGGTCATCAATTTATAATTTAATATTTGATAAAAGACTTTATAAAAGACTGCAATGGATTTTTCGTTTTAATTAGTTTTATCTAATTACTTTTTAATCCAATAATTGCGAGAATGCAAATAGAAATGAGCTAGAGTGTGTGTGCTTCGTTATGTAGGCATGCCAACACTAATTTTCGCATATTCATATATTCATGCTCTCATTCGTGAAAATATACATATAGCCAATATTTATAGAGAAAAGTTGCATTGGGGATTTGTGTTACAGCACAATCGCAGCGATTTTTTTTTTTTTCTCTTCAAATATTTGAAATGGTTTAGGATTTTTCTGTTTGTACATTGTGTATCGGAATTACCGAGAATTCTATGAATTTATCATCAAACGAATGAAAAATAATTCTTAATTCAATTGATCGATTAGATGAAAGTTTATATTGATTTTTTAGTACACTGTAAGGAGAGGACTAATTTCTTCTCGGTGACTTGTATTCTCAGTCGAAGTTGGATTAATTTGGAGTCGTCGAATTATAACGAATGTATTTGTTTATTATTATTATTAGTAGTAGTAGTAGTGGAATTGTAATGTATGAATTGTAGGATAAATTATTTCCCTGTTCACTGCAGAAACAATATTGTAAGCTATTTCAAATAGAGCGAGAAAATCACTGTTTGTTTTCCTTCCTATAAAGTATAAACAAAATTGAGCAGTACCTTTGTCGTTTGTGATTATGTACAGTTTAGAAGTTGTAGTACAATATTGCGTGACTGAGCCTCGTTTCCCAGCCACGAAGCGGGAAATCGAAAAGGGGGGGAGGAGGATCTCGAATGAAAGTTGAAGGAAGAATGCTGATGTGTTTGCGTGGGAGTGTGTTGCGAGCGCGCGGGAATAAGACGAAATTAAAATGTTATCAGTGGTATTTCAAAGAAATTACCGCAGGCACACGTTGGAGCACGTTGCGAGTGAACAACATTTTTTGGTGGCCAAACTAACGGCGCATCATCCTTAAAGGACCAATGTAACTAGTAATTCTATTAATCGTAGAGAAACAAACTTCTACTTTATACAGTATTCATGGCCGCGTAAGTGAACGAATAGACAATTGTAAAATGCTGGAGACCGAAGCCCTTCGACGATCATTATACTTTTCTCTCATTGAATCACGCTCGAGATATGCAGACTCCGTTACTTTTAAAATAACGACAAGCGCCAAGTAATTTATTTAAAAATGACCTTACATTAGAGTCTACTAATATTATTGCGATAATAAATTGTGATAAGCACAGACGTGTACTTAAAAAACTCGTAATCTCAAATTACATTTTACTTTAAGCGAATACTTTATTAATGTGTGTAATATGTATAGCTCTGTCCTTAATCCTATTTGCCTATATTGGACAATTTAATTTACGCAAACACCCAACTCGATAATCAAGTGATAAATGAGCTTTTGTACGATCGCTTAATTATTATTAACGATTATTAAGCAGGCGACTTTTAGCTTCTCGTAAGTTTCACTGTTAATTGCAATATTTTAGAACGAAGAGGAAAAAGAGAAAGTGCATTAAATCGAACAAATTTGATTGAATTTATCAAATTATTTTAGCGCTGATGAATGAATTTTTTAAATTCAATCGACAAGGTCAATGCAATTGTAATGCTCAAATTGTCGATTATAATTGTTCGAATTGGGCCACGGAAGCGTATTTTGTAGGTAACGAAAGCTGCATAAATCTCCGTTTCGCGCCGATTGTTTGATTAATTATATTATTCGAGAGGATTAATATGTTTTGCGTGCATTCAAAGCTATCCGGGAACATACTGTATAAATGTTAAAATGCTAATCAGTCGTTGGTAATTTTTGCTGATCGATTGCGCGCTACTCCGGTTTTCCAATTGTTATGGATTATCATTAAATGTGAACAGCAGTGTTTATTAGGCAGCCATTATTGTCAACTCAAAGTAAGACTTTTATTTATTAATTTAAGCAGTTTCGACAAGTGCAATCTGAAAGTAAATTGTAAAAAGTTTGTCCTGAAGTTAAATTAAGCGACACGTTATTGCGTGAAATTAATGTTCATGGGTCGTATGCTTCTTGCTTCCGACACCTGATGTCTGTATAAAAAAGATCCCGATAAAATATATTAAAGCACATTTCTGGGTATTATTGACTATTTTTCAACCGCCATGCTAATGGAATTTTTATTTGAGATCCATTAGTTTCCTAAATCATGCTTATTTGAGGTCCATTAGTTTCCTAAATCATGCTTATTTGAGATCCATTAGTTTCCTAAATCATGCTTATTTGAGATCCATTAGTTTCCTAAATCATGCTTATTTGAGAATCCATTAGTTTCCTAAATCATGCTTATTATTCGCCTGCCCATACGTCCAAATGAAAATTTCAGCGTTTAACAGTAAGAGACTTGGATTTTGCGATTGAATTCATTTATTGCTCATATAAATAACAAGGATACGGAACAATAATAAATTATAAGTAAAAATTTATTACAGTACAAATGACAGTACGAGTTTGTCTCGATATTATCATAGGTAAAACACCATATTGATTTTGTTTTGTAATGTTTTACGATGACTTACAATTACATCAAATAGCTCATAACGACGTGTCACGCAGGTAGTATTTCCTAATTTTATTATTATTTAGTTTATAAGGAATACACATTCATACATGCATACACGCACGCACATATATATATATATATTTTAAAAATAAATTAACATTCTATGAATTCTTAATTAAAATATTTTATCGTATTTTAAGATTTTTGCTATAAAGTGACAGGAATAGAGTATAAATAGCAAATTTCTTCGTGCATTTGTTGTTTTAATAATTGAATTCATTTTATCAATAAACTGTTACATACTTCTATGTAAAATGTCTTAAAATTAGCTTCATCGTTAAACAAATGAAACAAAACTTTTTGTTTTATGTGAAAAAAACTTACTACCACGTATGATTTATTAATGAATTATATTTTATTTGCCTAAGAGGATTGGCTCAATTAAATTCTCCACTATGTAGGCGAACGTAATTCTAGGATTAAATAATTCATAAGAGTGCCTGAGATATTTGAGATACTTTTTGATGTAAATACTTGGATACAGTTTTCACTATCGAAACATTTACACATATTGAAATTATACATTTTTTAAATTACAATGTAATAACAATTTCGTGTTTTTATTTTTAAAATTTTTACGAGCAGAAGCTTTTAAAACTCTCACTATAATTATCCTGAAGTATTATATTGATTGAATTTTTCTTTCAATACTATTATTCACCTTTTGACATCGGTACACCAACTTTTGGTAAAAGCATTTTAAGAGCGTGAGATGAGACTATTTAATCTATTGACTGGAATTCGCTGAGCTAATATTTTGGAACAATGAGCCCCTTTAAGATGTCGAAGCTGTTTCCATCGGGATGGACTGTAAATTTCTTCCCATTTACACCCATAACTTTTAAGAATCCATACTCGTCGATACCCAATATTTTCACTTGCTGGGACGAATCGTCCGGAAGTATTATTGTGATATCGGCATTTCTGTAAACATATATTGTGCATCTTTAATCTTACTAATAATATATTATAATATTTTTACGATAAAGAGGTTAAACTACATTCTGCATTGCAAAAAATAGAAGATATTCAATACTCATCATCACTAATTCCTCGTAATGTAAATTAATTCGTATTTTTTGTTTGTTAAATAAATGGCTCGTGATAGTTTAACGCCTTTATATAATTTTATTAAAATGATGGACATTACGTGTGCATCCAATTGTCGTAGTATTGATTGTACAAATGATCGAGATTGCCGTTTTGTACGATATTCAGCAAACTCTCTGTCTCGCTAAATGTACGAGCCAAAAATTCTTCGTAGCTCAGCTTTTGCAGCTTGGATTTCGATTTCTCATTATAGCTCGTAATTATATCATTGATGCAAGTTGTTGGAGAGCTATTTGAAAGATTAATGCCAACTCCTGCAAGGGCATAAAAATATTCAATTAGAAATGACTAAATGACTAATTATCCGAGAGAATAATCGAGAACGCTCAAGAAACTTTACCTATATTACAAATAATATTTGGCGGCTGAATAAATGATGCAACGAGTATTCCACCGATTTTCGTTGCTCCGGTATAGATATCATTAGGCCATTTTATTTTCATATCGATGTCCTATTGATAAAGACAAGCTTTTCTGAATTTCATATTGCTCAATTGAAAATATTTTCATACATTTTACGATATTTACAGATTTGATATTTGAATAGAATAGTAGTGAAATTTGTATATTAAAATAGTAATTGAAATTCTCAAATTATCCACGTCATTTATATCCCTTAAATGGATAATAAGGTAATAAAGGTACGTTATCTTTTAACTGACAATCATTTGTGATTTTAAATTTATCATCTTAAATTCAATCTGAGTAGTATCGCATTAAACAGCGAGTGAATAATTCTAATTTATAATATTATGCCAATTACTTGATATCCTTGTTTTGATTTCACGGCAGAGATGACTGCCAAGCTCGTCAAGTATTGTACAAGAGATATTCTATCGCCAAGTATAGAATTTACTGGAATGTGGAGTTGCAAAGTAAACATAGTACAACCAACTGGACTCAGCCATACATTAGCACCGCGCCCTTTAATGAGAATTCCAATAATATTAATTGTATCAAATGACAAATGCACTTACGTCAATTTAGAACAATTCTCGTACGTTCTCATCTATAGGATTAATTAAATCCTATCGAGTATCCCGACAGTTAAATTTCCAAATTATTAATAAAACTAGCGAACGTATGTTCTTAATGCGTACCTTGACCTTTAGTTTGTTGATAGGGAATAACTGCTAAGCCATGATGTAAAGCTAATCCATTTACAACGTCATTAGAGGATGTCATGACGTCTGCATAAATGACTAAACGCCCAATTTCCTTAGCACTGAGATTCTGCGTAGAATGCAATAAATACATTAATTGATTAAACTTTTATGAGAAAAAAATGCACGTTGATGCGCGTTAAATCTGACTGAACAGAAGCTTACAATTAGGTTTAATATTTAAGATTTAAAATTTATAGACACTCATAGTAATTTCCTTATACATTGCATGATAAGCGTAATTATATTTTTGGGCAAATTAAAAAGTTCACCAATTATTTGTATGAATTGAGGTGAGATAAGAGGCAAAGCATTAACCACTCGATACACATTAATGCACATAAGCTTGGATAGGCTTAGATAAGTATTTTATGGGCTCGTGCAACATTGTAGACGTTTAATATAATTTTTTCCTCTACGCTTACTGTAAAATACCTTGCAAATTGCAAATACAATTAACGATGAGATTGTACAACAATTAGATTACCTCAAAGTATGCTACAGTTGAAAAATTCTCTGGACATCTGTGCATAAACACAGGCAGAAAAGTTGACGATGCAGATCTCGTGATGGCAGAAGTTTTGCAAAATTGTATCTCTAATTTCGACGTTTTTAACACATCATTTGGTTGGAGTATGTCCTTCAATCGTTGCATCATTTCCAGCTTTAGCTGTACGTATATAAGACGCATTATATTTATATTTTGTGTGCAAACCATCGTGAAGTTGGTGGTGGTATGGTTTGTGTGATACTTTCAGCATGAGAATATAATTAATGTACTGTATCATTTAGTATCTTCTTTAATCTAGGAATAAGTTGAATTTCGTTTATATAAGCATTTTACGACTTTACGTAAACACACACATGAGCAAAAGAAACTCGAATAATTGGTTATGAAGTAATTAAAATGCATGTATTTAGAAAATAGTGCTACTTTTCGTTATTCGACCGATTGATAATTAATAATATTTTAGATAAGATTTTAGAATAATTATTTTATCCTTAAATGCATTGAAAATTCAAGTTTCCAAACAAATATGTTTTACGCGTGTCTTTCATTAGATTTGCACATATGCTGAAAAACGTACGATAATTGTTAAACTCATAAAACTCGTTTAAAAGAATGGAATGTCATTGAAATTCATTGAACCTATTATTGTTAATTTGGGCGAACATGATGTAAGATTTTTAATATGCTCTGCAATCTATCAAATGTATGCCAATGTTGTTTTCCATTCGATACATTATAAATTATTTATTCATACTTAAAGTATATTCTCACTTCATTCGTTTTATGTATCATGATTTTGTTGGATGCAATAAATAAATGATTCTACAGAATTACGTAAATTACAACTAATCATCGTTGAGTATTGACTGTTTTATTTGAATGAGCGATTTCAAGCTACTACTCTACGTACATTACTTATTACTTCTATACACTAAATTTGAGTAAAATTCTACAACTACGTTAAAATGTCTTACAATGTACCTCGTGTCTTCCCAGAAAAAAGCCCGAACTATATGTGTAGTTGATCTTTGGTTGCGAATCAACTTCGATACCCAGGTGAGTACTGAGAATGTCACTGAATATTTCTAGCCGCGTTGCATTGCTGTCCTTGAGTGCCATAAATTTATTCTCCTCGAATTCGTACTGATAAGGATCGACTTCCAAGTGGATTTGAGAGAATACCGCTAAGCCACCACTTTCCAGCTGATTTGCAAAGAGGATGCAAGGCGTATGCCAGGTCTCTTCCGAGCCAAGAATCTTTAAGTTGAAAGTGTGTTTCCTGCCTGACTGGTCGAATATATTAGTCGAGACAGGAATTGGCGATGCTGGTGGTCTAGAAAAACTAATTTTTTTTATTGTCAGTTGGCATTCTTAGTTACATCTTTTAGATAAGTATTTTTTCGAGTAGCGAGGTAATTCTCCTTCAAAGTATCATTTGAAAGTAAAGAAGTTTAAACGAATTTAATTGACTATAAATAGTTAATAATTAGGTTGGCATATATTTAATGTCGACGGTTATTAAGGGAATGTATAAATAGGGTTTGTTTGAAAGAATGCAATTTAAGACTTTTACTTTGACTCCTCTAAATCTTGAGAAAATTTTGTTTTCACGGGTGACGCCTGATAGCAGAAAATGTGATGCAGGAGACAAACATATTTCCATTTCCCATACGAAAAGCGAACCAATTCATTCTCTCGTATTTCTGCCGTTTTAAATGCTGGAATGAAAATCTTTAAGATATCGGAACAAAGAGCTAAAAGCTTCCCTCCACGAACTATGAACTCCACCACTTGCGATGCAACATCTGCCTCAACATTACCACATACGATTATCAAATTTGCTTGTTCCATCCACGCGTCCTTTTGAGCATCTTGCATTGATAATGGATAAATTGCGTATCTACATAAAAATATTATTAATCTCTCTCTCTCTCTATATATATATACATATACATATACATATATATAAACATTGCTGACGTACTTATTTTCTTTTAAAGTTGTTCGCAGTACACTACAAACATTATCGTTTACAATTGCACTATCAGCACATATCAAAATATTTGGTCGTTTGGTTCTTTTATAATCAATTTCAGTATTCCCTGATGACGAATATCTGTATGTGTGCACATAGGTATATTAGTATTTTAAAAAGTTTAATTGTCCTATCATAATGTAAGATCACTGTATAATAGATACCTCGGAGATGTAATACCGATATTTTTAGAATGTTGTTGCAAACTCTCTTGCGCAGGAAACTTTTTTACTTCTGAACTACTACTTGCATTAGATGACAACTCAGCAGTTAAAGTTAATGAAGAATCTAAATCAATGGGATGATTTGAATCTCGAGAGAGCTCTGGTTCTATAGTATTATTTACAGTAGTAGACATTATTATTGAAGGACTTAATATCGATGTACTTGTAGTATTATGTTCTATATAATATAAAATGTTTATTGTTTTACAAATTTCAAAGCAAACATAAAATATTACGATAAAATTATTTATATATTATAACATTACTTAATGATAAGTCTGACAAGCATAATCAGCAATAACTTATCATTAGATTGTTACTTTATTTGATTTTCAATCTTGTTGCAACTGTTTTAAAAATTTATTTGCATATACCTGATTTGTCTGGCTCTGTACTTTCAATGTTTGATAATTCTAGGGAAGTTGCTTGATCTTTTAGTATCAACTCCATACCGTGATTTTTTTTAATTTTTTCAGGAAGCTCGTCCGACGCACATTTTGCCATTTTACTAATTTGCTTTAATTTTTCCACGTACGAATGCCATTGCGAAGAACTAATTATTTCTGTAAAGAAGTATTTGATTGCATAAATATTCGTATCTATTAATAAGTGTTTGCATTTAGTTGATATATTGATCGTTTTGGGATACGTACTACTACTTTCTAATACGTTAAACCTTTCGTAATTACAATTGTATGGATCACCAGTAATTGAAACAGCTAAAACAACCATGAAAGTCGACGTTATAATTGTTAAAGTAGAAGAAAATAAAATTTCTAATAAATATATTATAATTACATGCAACACGGCTTATGTACAATCCATTATTTATGAAGAGCTGTCCTTGCATAATTGTAGTAAAAAATGTTGTAATATGATCGAAATCCGTTTCAAGTATTACACCAAAATTATTGTCAGTTATCCAAGTAATAATTACACCATAATCTTCAAGCTGTTAATTCAATGTTAATAAAATGATTATTAATTTTCACAATTTTTGTTTTTAATTAATTGGACATAATTTTAAATACTTGAAATATATATGCAGTTACATTTTGTAAAAATTCTTTAATTTATAAATTGAAGTCAATAAATACTTAGACATGAACTATTGAATTTACAAATAAATTTGTCTTTGCTTAATTAGAAATTTTTAGAATATTATATTTACAGATATTAATTAGATAAGCTTTCATTTAATTATTCATTATTTTTCAAATTAACAAGTTTATCGATTTTTTCAATACTTTCAATTATCTATTTAAATTAAAAAATACATTTTACAAAAAAAAAAATACTTACATAATGTATTATAGATTGTGTAATACTCACCTTTATGGCTTTCAAAGATCCATACTGATAATATTGCAATTCTGCTTCGATAAGCAGATAAATTTTGGTATTTTGTAATAAAGCCGTCTCTGCATTATTGTGAGAGAATAAAGGGAAAATAGTTTTTCCACGTGGAAATAACAACCAGTCCGATACATCCACTTTTTGCTATTCACAAATTTTAAAACTATTTGTACGTACTTACATTTTACATTATTTATTAATAATATTGCAATGCTATTGCAAATATTCGTTAAAAAATTAATTTTAAATAAATGTAATGAAATTTCTATTATAATTACTTGAGGGTATATTGTACATAATCGTTGGCCTCCTTGGCACCAAATAAGATCTCCCAATTTTGCATCAATACTATTATAACATAAATGAGAACCTAATATATTTACATGGTTATCGCTACCTGTGATAAAATCAATAATGCATACATTGAAATAGATGCAAAAAATTACATTGAAAATATTTTCATTTCAAAAATTATTACCAATTTTAACTATTGATTTATTTGGATTGTAAAACGTTATGGATGGTTTTAATGCTTCCGAGTCTTGTAGAATTGATTGAAAACGCACTCTTAAGGATGACAATCTCCATGACTGTACCCAAGTTGCAATCATGTAGAAAATTGTTAAAAACATCTCAATGAAATGACTAATTTGGCGAAGCAGTTTGTCCCAATTTGATTTGGATAATTATCAATGCTGTTTATATCGAAGAGACAGCATTCTGCAATTGTCTCGCCTATGAATTGTACAAATTTTAATTTTATGAAATTACAGTTTTAGAAATTATAAATACTTGAGGGAAATTGAATGAAATAAAATCAAATCCAACGTACTTATTGCACCAACATCTTTAAATGTTCCGAATTAAAATACTCATTACAAAAATTAAACATTCTTTTATAGAAAAACTTATCGAATAAAAGGACGTTCATACGAAAATTATAAAAGTACATGCTAAAGACAAAAGTTTGGTTATACGGAAATTTAATCAATACTTTCAATATACATTGAAAAGGCCTCTCAGACTCAATAAAACATTTTCACATCTTTTCTTTGTTTCTTATTCTAGTACGATATAACAACAAAGCTGTTCTCTCACTTCTTAATAAATAGCACAGTTCTTAATTGTCAATAATTGCCTGGAAGGGCCGATAAATACGGCAAATAATAAATCCAGTCGGTCAGCACGGCTTAAGGGTGGTGGCAACGCTTCCACGAACACTACATTCGAGTTATAAAGTTTGTCAGAATGTTTATTTGAGAAAATTATTTTTTAAAAGAACTTGCAAGTGCCACCTGTGGCTCACTCCTCCTCCGCCAAAAATATGACAACGAAGGAAGAAAATTTGTTCATTAGGGCTTCGACAATTGTCTAACTCTCGTTTATAAATGTTTCTTTTAACCTAACATTTCTGCATGTCGAGAAAGAGTCACTTTAACTTAACTAAAGGAGTTTCGTACAATTCATAATAATAGGCTATAAAATTTTGATAATCGAGGGAAAAAAGTTAAGAATGAAAATATTTCAAATTTTTCAACGAAATGAGTTAACTGTAACTAGTTTATTTAATAAAAGCATAATAATGATTAGAATCGGTTATTTAAATATAACAACTTGGATCGCACAAATGCCGGCATTTGCTTTGATTGATTTAATAATGATATAATCGCGGTAGTAGTTGATTGATTTACCTTTTTAATGGGATTAAATTCATATAACAATTTAATACAATTAAAATTAATTAGAAAATTTAATATTTGGCGAAGTTTAAACAAAATATTTTAAATATAACCTCTATTTAAGTGAAATAAAATAGTGATGTATATATATAAATATCACATTGAGTAATTTGAAATAATAATAATAAAATTTTAAATATTATTTCTTGTTTGAAAGTCTGACTTTGCATTTATCGAAATTATATAAAATTGGACTTTGTATAAACAACATTTTTGTTTAAATACATTGATATAGACAACTAATTTCTAATATAATATAACATTGAACGTTTATTAAAATTTTTCTAAAACATTTCTCATTTGAAACATTAACATTTCACTACCCAATGAAAATTCAAAGAAATTTTTCAATCTCTTCGGGTAATGAATTTTTAAGTAAACAGCATAGCATTGAAGTCAAACTGAAATAATATGGAATTAAATCTCACAAAGCTCTTCCGACAAAAATTTCTGGAAATGAAAAATGATAATAAATTTAATAATACATAAACAAATGAATAAATCGTAATTCTAAATTTTATTTAATTTTTATCTGAAATGTATTAGAAAAAAAATTATATTAACCTAAATGTTAATATTTCTTCTTAATTCAATTGTATTTACAAATAATATCTATAAAATAATTACTATTGCAAATGTTTTTAAAATTAACATTAAAAATGCAACTCTCCCATAATATCACCCACAAAATAACTAAAATTTAATTAAATACTTTATTTTATCGCAAATTATATTTTTGCAAAGTAATAAATTTATAAAAAATATATTGTGTAAAATATAAAATCAGTCTATCGAATTAATTAATAATTCATTATTAATTCATAATGCATAATTAATTTCATTGTCATGAGAAAATTATGAATAAATTACGAATCACGAAAAAGAAAAAATATAATATTAGGTAGAGTATAGGCAATAAGGTAAGAAATAATTCAAGATTTCATAATATTATTTTACTTTATATACAATTACTTTAATAGTCCGTCTTATAATAACTTATTTTTAATGATTAAATTACACTGTAGTTCAATATTTATCGATATTTCTAACAAATGTCCATTATTTTATTGAACTAAATTTTCCTCTCTTGGGCACTTATTAATGTATTTTTATGTTTTACCTTACTTAACGGGAAATAATCAAAATGCAAAATTTTGCACTGTTTAAACTGACTAATTAAAAATGTCTAGAGTTTTATAATTCTTTTAATTTCATATTTGAAGTATGAAATTTCTATAAATTCGTAATTTAATATTTCTTGAAAAAACTCATATAATTCAAATGGATTTCGAAACTCATTAGCAAGTCATATATTACAATATGCTTTTTAAATTAGTATACAACTTGAATTAATATTTACTTTGAATATTACATTTTCATTGAAATTTTAGTAATTATAAAGTTAAGCATTTGGGATATTCTATAGTTCTTAAATTTATGAATAATGAATAATGTACAATCTATTTGTAAATAATATTTATGAAATTCTTCGCAATTAATATTAAGTTTAATTAAACCTAATGAAAGTGTAATGTAAAAAAAAACAACATCCAACGAACAATTTTCTAGATTGATAATTTTTCAGAATAACTAATGTTTATAAAAATATGGATTTTCTTCGACTGAATAAATTTGAATAATTTGTAAATTGCACAGTCAGAACTTCAGAAAAATTGAAGAATGTATTTAAAAAATTTTTTCTTTATTGTCCAATTAGATGTGTGTGTGTGTGTGTGCACGTCGAGAAAAATTTTATTTTGTATAGTTATTAAATAATTAGATCTCGATAATTATTTCTCTTGCGTTCAATTCTATTTTCTCTAGGTATTATATCATCAATGTTTCCTGCTAGTATTTTTCTACTGTCTATAAGTATAAAAGAAATTGAAAGCGACGGAATTACCTAGAGACGGTGATAACCATTCGTGATATGATAGGAACGCTTGTAAAAATATATAGTCAGAATGGTTTCCACTCAGAACAGTTCGAAATTTAGTTTTATCATTCGTCATATCGTTTACTTTCAGCGAACCAATTACCTGAAAATAAAAATATTTGAATGCATGGGGGAATAATGTCTTTAATTTATTTCAGCAAAAACTGTAGAGTTTATAGAGTTGCCGTTCCCTTCCTTATTTTATAATTAAATGGTGAAAAGGTGAAAGTTTATGAAATAAAAGATCGTTGAGTTTAATTTTTTATTGGTCCACATTCAAGAGAAAATACAGTAGTTTTACCATAGACAAATTGCAATTCCGACACATAAATTTTTACGGTTTTTCACGTTATCAATATTTCCTACGCTAATAATTTTTTATTTAAAACAACTCGCAAACTAAATCATAAAAGATATGAATAAATAACTTACAAAAATACGTATCCTAGTTTAGTTAATTCAGTATATTTTTAATACATTGATTTGAATATTATGGTATTCATAACTATCTTGCTAATATAAAATGCAATTACAATATAAAATGTAGAATAAAATGCAGTATTGTGCGTGTAAGATAGTCAGTGAATAATAGATCGTATACTTTTCAATTTCAGTGTATATGAGTAACTTTATGGTATTCTATTCTCCATCGAGCATATATTATCGAATAAATAAAATGTGTTTGTCATTTATTCATTAAATCAAATATTGAAACTTATCAAACAATGAAATAGCAACGATAAAGTAGCCGATATCAATATACGCACGAAACATGTACATATATGTAATTAAAAATAACTTGTTTACATTTGTAAATTTTTGGAATACTTCTTTTTTCTACAATATTTTCTAAAATAGTTATATAAATAACAACCAATTTTTATATTCATACGCATTTGAGAAATCAGGTGACACGTTATACGTCTGGTTATTTATATATATATATGTGTGTGTGTGTGTGTTAAGAATGTGGTATATAATATAAAAGCCGTTTAGTATATTCGTTATTATGCTCAAATTTATTAAATGCTAGGTTTGAAAGTCAAAATAAACTGATTGTATAAATCGTTTACTCAATGATTCTTTGTTCGAATGTTAATTTATAGTTGAATCATTCGTGTCAGTCGTCACTGTGTTATGAAACTCAATGTGATACGTAGAAAATTAGATGATTATTGTCAATGATTTGTTTCCTTTTTAAATTTTATTCTTATATTTAGAGGGACACGTTCTGTCATAAATTTACTATTAGCATTAACATAAAAACATAATAAATGTTTACCAAATCATATTTACCTCTTTGCAAGCAATTTATCATTTTATTCAAAAGTAGTATTAACAGATTTACATTTCATTTTGCTTTCATGATTTTAATACAATGAATTATTTATTACTTAATAGTTTAATACTCGTACTTTCATTCAAAAAGTGCTCATGAAATAAAATTAAAAGATTATATTATTGTTATAAATACGCTTAATTCAATATATTTTTATTCTATTTATTATTTTTTATCGGGAAATATTAAAGCAAACATTAAATTACTTTAAAACGTAATTTTTTGTAAAATTTATATGTACATTGCGCCACATCGTTGCTCTTTTAGTGAACAAGATATTTACAAATAATATTTTTATTATTTTTTCAGATATATAGGTTAATCGAATTCGTTTATTTATTATGCAGACTAAGCATTTTATATGAATGTAAGTTACTTTTAAGGTTTTTCGTAGCAATTTGATTCGAAAATTTCAAGTGTAAATAAAGTGCTTTTCTTTGTGTTAAATTTATCTTTTTTTCTCTTTTCTGCTGTACAAAAAACAAAAGCCTATTGAAAAACCTGCTATTATTTCCTTTTAACAAATATGTAATAAATACAATGATATTTTCATTTTCAAATTATTTGTAATAAATTACATGTAATGTTAAAATTATAATTATTAGTACATATTTTTTTTTTAAAATCTTTTTAATACTACAAATTTATTTAATTTAAGAGACATTTTAAAGTTGAAACAAAAATTCACACTGTTAAATCGATTGAATTTTCTATTTCTGAAATATTAACATTCTTATTGTCATTCGTAGCCTTACATATACAATTACTTCATAAAAGATCATAAATTAAAAAGACATTTAACATTTATTGTTTAAATAACGATGAAAGGTGCCTTTAAAGAGAGTGTTAGAGATCCTCAGAATATCGAATAGACTTATAATATCAACGCTTTTAATTTATTCCTCGAATTTCACGCTTCGAGTTTCCGTCCCTCAAGTCCCCTGCGTGTCGCAAGGAAAACAAATTAGTAAATACACGGGGAGGCTCCTTGCGAAGCGAGAAAGCCAATGATAAACAAAATGACGATAAGCCGGTAATTGAGCATAGCAACAAGCGCCGCCGAGTAACAATAGTGTAATGGCTTTTCTCTCTTTTCGCAACAAATTTCTAACCGTCAAATACCACTCCCCGCTCGAGCTGCTTTTAGCTCAAAAGATAAATAGGACGGCAGAAGGCACCAAAGGACAGTATTCTCGAGGAAGTGAGTTGGAAAGATCGTGCAAGAAATGCATGAAATCTTGATAAGGATAGTAGACGAGCTAGGAAAAGTATGTCTTTAAATCTGTTTGCAATTAACAATTGTCGCAAAAGATAGCCTCAAGTAATATATTAGACCTATAACTATTAGACAATATTAGACTGATAGGTAAAAGAATATTATAACATGCAGGGCGTGTCGGAAGAGTTTTAAAGCCGATGCTTTAACTTTAGGCAGAGTAGCATTACCTGGCATCTGAAAATCGTATTATATAGGTAAACAAAAACTCAATCACCCTGGCTAATTTCAGATGTCTAGTGTATAAACTCTGTTGACAGTCTCACTTTTCCAAAATCAAGCCTTCACTACCCCGTCGTGGATTTGAAATTCGAAATTCCCGCAATTATCAAGTTCTGTTTCCAGCTTGGGAACACTGCCACAGAAACTTTTGAACTTTTGATACAAGAAGCATATGGAGAGGAAGCTATGTCTCGTGCCATTGTTTGCCGGTGCTTTGCACTCTTCGAAGACGGCTGAGAAGAAATTGAGGACGTTTCTCGGTCAAGAGAATGTCAGAAAAGTGGCCGAAATCTTGAAGACTCGTTGATGTTTATCGACTTGATTGTCGAGGAATATGATTGGGGCATTTAAGGATACCGTGCACGAAATTTGGATTCAAGATCTTCAGAGGATAAAGACTTGCTTCTATTTTGTCCCTCACCTTCTCACCGACCATCAGTAGCCGTCGATATGAAAGAAACGGCTGATAAAGACGTCATGTTCCTTAAAAACATCGCTACTGGAGACGAGAGTTGGTGTTTCCAATGTGAGTCACTGAGCGAGGGCCAGAGAGTGCCGAATGGGTGGGTGTCGACGAGCCAAAACCAAAGAAATGTCGCCTGCAAAAGAGTCGAGTCAAAATCTTGCTCAAACTTCTCTTTGATTCTCTTCGACATTATTCTCAAAGAATTCACACCGAAAGGACATACAATCAATGGTATTGTCTGGGTGTGTTGGATGGCCTTGTGACACGAATCGTGAGTGCTTTTGAAGGAGCCTTTGGCCAAGAAGAGCCTCGCCACACTGGAGCACCCAGCTGATTTGCCGGATTTGGCTGCGGCAGACTTCCGGCTCTTCCCGAAACTCAAAATGACATTGACAGGTCACCATTTTAATTCGATGACCGGCTCCAAGGGCCAACGTTTGGGATTATTAGTCCGTATTTACTTTCCTCCTCGGTGTGAGCGAGGAGAGGCAGATAGTGGGAGGAGGGAATAGAAGTTGCTTCCCAGAAAAGAGTCTTCGAACTATATTTAATGTAATTCAACAGTTGTTTATTTTATTAAAGTTGTATAATACATAGATATAATGGTGTAATGATCGAAGACAAAGGAGTTATAAATTGAGAATTGAGGATTGAGAATTAATAGAATTTGTTGATGTTTATCGAATAAGGTAAAGAAGGAATAGGTGTGGGATATTATTATTGAAAATGTATTAGTGAGTGGTTGAGTCACCTCCGACAAAATAGTAATTAATTAATGATTTGTATACTTAGTGCGAGTGGCTGCAGTGAATATGTAAAATTATAAATAAGTGGGGTACATCTTCAATCTTCCTGCTTCTTAGTGAGTGGGATTGTTAATGCGTCTAAATAATTCTGTATATATTAGTTATTACTCGTCCACCGCTCGATGAGAGGAGATGCTTTGTGAGATGTATACTTCTAGTGATTGGGCACTTCTTACGCGAGTGGTATTGTAAATAAATATTTAAATTCACGTAGAATATATTATTGAACTGTCCGTTGCTCAATGAGCGTCAACGCAATACCATTACTACTCTTCTCTTTTACTTATTTTGAGAGAATTATAGTGTAAACTGCAGCCTTGCCTCGGTTAATGTCATGCACTTATAAACCACCAAGTACAATGATGAGATTAATAATGTAAGATTTGAAGTATCAGAAGTAACAGATGAATTGTCCGGGCATTCGTATTTATGTAGCCGGTCACTTCTTCGCTTTTCTTAGGAAAGGGAAAAGTCAGTTAGAAATTATTCAGTGTTCTATTAATTCTGATTGGTGGGTTTAAATACGAAGAGTTTAAATTATTAAGGTGAGAATTAGAAGGAAGGGGAGGTAGAGTACATAGTTGGCAAATGTTTACAATGTGACATTCGAGTGAATTACTATTTACAATTGGACATTCAAAGCACCGTGACCGAGGCCCCAAAGCGCCTACTGGAAAATGAGTTTTCCAATTGCTCCCGCTTGTTATACAATCGCTTTTCCAAAGGCGTATAAGCGAGCAAGGAGTTTACTTTGAATAAACCGAAAGAATTTGTTGATTGAACAATAAGCTGTTTTGTTTTTGTGAGATCAGTCTTGTAAATTTTTCGATATATCGATATTCGATATATTAAATAAATGTAGCATAGGGCATTTAGTATACTTTTAAGGGTCTTATTACTTTTAAAGGTGATATTGTATAATTATATTGGATAGACGAATATCAGATAACCTTGAGCATTCAGTGTATAGGACAGCAATAATAAGTTCAGGAAAGATTCGCTTAATTGAATATTCAGTAATTGGTGGCAACAAGTATCAGCTTCACCTTTGTGGCGATCAACTTACAAATGGTTGCCAAGGTCAAAGTCAAAGCCAAATTCGAATCAAAGATTAAAGTTACGATATAATTCGACGCATATTTCATACTCATTAATTAATCAACGTTTAACAAATAAGAGAACATTCAATTTCACCGGTGCAATGTACAACTGATCGCCCATTTAAGAATTAATTAATATTAAATAACAGAATTCAAGAAAGTGTATTATTTCATTAAATTTACAGTCAACAAATAATTATTAATAAAGACAATTTATTATTCTATTTAAAAATTATACTCTGTTTATAACACCCTTGGAAAGCTTTCCCTTCCGCTATCTCTCTCTCCCTCTCTCTCTCTCTCTCTCAGGCTACCTTGGGGAGAGTTCACACTCGGGTTAATTCCCCAACAGAGATTATTAGCTTTTTCCTTACTTTATGTGTACTAACTTTTATTTCAAAATAATTATCTGTTTTGCGACGCTATACGTAATACATCTTTTCTCATTAATTAAAATTTTACCGTAAACTCTTGGAATTTTAATATTTTATCATTTAATGAATAATTTTATAATAAACTGAGGACGGGCCCACCGCAACAAATAATTCAGTTCCTCGTAGTCATAGCTTATGCGTATTAGAGGTAAAACATATTACTTAGCTAAACGCGTGCCATAAATTTTATAATTTCTTTAAAAGTGTAATAATGTTTTAAGGTACTTTCTATCTTTTATTTCTAAAAGTATTCTATGCTTAGAAATAATGCTCCATTATTATTATTATTATTATTAGTAACGAGAAATATATATTATATTTATATATTAACATATTTAAAAATTCATGAAAATTTATAATTTTTAGAGAATGCGGAACGTGGATAATATTAATTATTAAAATATTTGTACTTTATTATGAAGTAAGAATAATTCGTTGTTTCGGTGCAGCATAATCCAAATCACTGGCAGGTGAAATTGACATTTTGTCACGCTTTTAAGCTTGACAGACAAGACTTTATACAATTCGGAGATGCGGCAACGTAATTATATCAGTTGCACTCTCCGAGTGAACTATATTCTTGATTATGCACTTAGATATTTTCCGATTTATACATCACCTGGTCTCCTAGTATTAGCGCAAGTCTCCGGAATACTGAGATTACGCCAGAGCTTAACCTCGGCAAGTACTGTCGCATGAGCTTGCAAGTGACTTGTCAAATAAATTGCCCTTCTTATTCACCTCGCAAAACATAAAATTGTCGGATAGTTATAAAATAATCTCTACGGCAATAATTGAATATTTATTTTACATACATATTAATTGGACATGCATTTTTAACAATTGAATCGATCGTAGCCGCAAATGTTATGTACACGATGTACAAGGTGAAATGTGTATACATAATCAATGTATATTTAGGGCCAAAATCTCCCACGATTTAGAAATCAAATGTTTTTTAATCGCAAGTGCAGTATTATCGGATTAAATAATTATTTGTAAATCATAATCATAGTATGACAAAGTTTTCATCGTAAATAATAGTAAAGTTTATGGGGAACTTTTACTTGCTGATCCACTTGTCATTATTCGTGTAGATAACTGCAATAGTCGAAATGAAGGGGACAATTAATAATTAGGCCTTGAAAAAATAATTTTTCTTCTCAATAGAATTTGAATATTTTGTTAAAATGGAAAGAGAAAAAAAAATAACTAAAAGAAGATTGCGCGTAAATTTTGTTAACTTATTATTTCCTTCGAGTTGCGCATTATAATAGAAAATGTATAATAATTTCAATATTGTTTTATTAGGTACTGATTAAATTTTATTTCACCCTAAATCGCGCAAAGAAAGCATAAATTTTATTATTTTCCATAAAGAAGCTTTACTGTTCGAAATTGTTTTTTAAATCGAATACTGAATAAACCAGTCAGAAACATTGATGCTAAGGTCATTCGTTCTTTTCAAATTATACGCATATTTATGAAGAAATTACAAAATCAATTACTTATTAAATGATAAAAAATACATACGAGTAAAGAACCTTTTTAAAACAATAACTAAATTGTAAATTTTTATTAATCTATAGAATGCTATTTATAGATGATAAAGTATTATAAATAAACATTTCATACTCGACAACATTATGGTTTTGTTTTCATCTAATTTATGGTGACATTACTAGTTTATTAAGCGGACGTATATTTGTATTTAAAGCAATTTGTAATTATAAGTTTCGAAAAGTATTCTCAATAAAAAAGCTCAGAAGCTCGTAAAGCAACAAAACCTTGCATAAAACACAGAAGATGGTGCGCCCTATAAACGAGCACACAACTTCACATTGCGCAGAAATAATTGTTAAACAATTGACACGCATATTTAACATGAATTTTCACGAGTCGCAATCTTTACACAAAATAAACAGCGCCACGTCATCGGACTCGAAAGAACATTTGTACCATAATAAAGCCTCTCTTCTCCCTTCATCTTGACGCAAACTTAATCTCCGATAGATCCTCCAAAGATATTAAGAAGCCTGAAAAAGAGCGTGCAAAGATCATGGAGCGTCGCTCTTGCCTCGAGAGGAAGTAAGCGAGGGAAAAAGCAGAGGAGAACAAGGGTGGGTAGAACAAAAGGGAATAAAAAGAAGTGGAAAAGTCTGTGCCACATAGCGGAAAAACTATCTTGTTTCTTACTAGCAGCTATCGAAGGTCGAGTAAGAAAGGATGTGTGCTCGTAGCACGCACGTGCAGGGGAAAGGAAACTTTTCAATCAAGATGTGTGCAAGAGGTGGAAGAGGCGACGAGACTACTCCACGGCAGTAGGAACAACGACTTTAGTCTATTTAAGTGGTGTGCGCGTGCATGTACACGGGGGCCGATTGATGCAGGCCAAAAGAAGTCCGGGAGTGTGTGTGTGCGTGTGCGTGTGCGTGCACATATTACCAACCAATACCACGTTGTCGTGAAACGAGATTCAGATGAGACTTCGGACGTCGGCTAAAGTACATGTACTTGCGCGCGTGTGCGTTCGCATATCTGTGTGACGCGCGCTCTCATCTCCTTCGAACTCGAATAGAATTAAATCAATTGCATTACTACTGTACATCGTATTCGTATCCTCTATTTCATTTTATTAATTTAATTCTCAGTAATTGCTCTGTTTAAAACTGGCCTTGGTAATATTTTTTGTTCAAATATAATAGTCGTAGAATTTTAATAATAAATATCGATCCGTGTTAAATAAATGAATATTTAATCCGTTAAGTAGAAATGAAATGCCTTAATTTATTTAAGTATATTTTTAAATTAAATATTCTGTTTTCGACAATATATATATATATAGTTAACAATACTTTTACGCTGAAATATATACAAATTTAATATACCATTTCTTGGATGCTTGAACGTCAAATTTAAATTGTTACATAAACTTCGAACATTCTTTCATTCTGCTTGTTCTATGTACATTTTTCTCTGCTAAAATATTTGTTTCGAGCGACGGCATGACACTTACTTGATGTTGTCACTATGCTGTAATATAGTCAAATTACGAGGGATTTCTTTATTTTACTTAATTCTTTTTCGCATTTTTCACGAGTACTAGAATCATATAAACACTTTAGTATGTTAATACTGATTCTAGTAAAATAGTAGCCGATACAATAAACTATTTAGCTTGTTTTGAGCTGCTTACAGCTCATTATAAATAGAAAGACTTAACGTTACTTCAAACAATCGTGCGAGTTCAATAATTATCCGTGTTTAATAATTACGTGTAAATATTATATATAAATCTTGAAATTTTGGTAATAGCATAAACTAATAGGACTTGGCAAAGTAATAAAAACATATTTAAGATTTTACGTGTCCAATTAAATCAGAATGCAAACAATTAATCTCAATAAATTTAAATATCAATGTGTAATGTAAATATAAATGATTAAATCGAGTGCCTTCCTCAAAGTAAAATATTCACGTTAATTAAACTGTAATTTAAACTAATGTGAGTGGAAGTAGGATTTCTTAGTCTTAGAAATCTCAAGTTTTTAGGTATTTTTATAAAACAGCTATGCACTGTCAAATACACCAAATTTCTTCCTCCTTGTCGGCCCAACACTTATACAAGCACATTTCTTATCCTCTTTTTCTTTCTTACATCTTCTTACATCTCTTTATTCCTTCTGTACACCTTTACCCTCTTATCCTTCGCTTTTACTCTACTTTTCTTATTCTTTTAACTTCAGACCAGGACTACTGCACCGTTTTATTTGGTTTTATCACCTCGCACAGTAGAACTACATCTTTACTGTAGTTGTTGAGATAAAACGAGTAAAATGACGGAGCTATTTGTCGACTTAATTGAGGATGAACTTGAAGAGGAGGTGCATCACTTGTTCGAGTAAAGTTTATGGACACAGTTTCTTTTTACTCCGTCGTAGGCACCTGCTAACTAACATACATTATTTTTTCTTCTCGTATATTATCCTTTCAAGTGCTTTCTGTTTGCTCAATTATTTTTAGCATAATTTTAGTTTTCATTTATTTGATTGTTGTTGTTAGCGGCAGAAGCATATGCTATTCAATAATACGTAGGTACTTGGTTTTATGAATGGTTAATGTTTTTAATAACGTGCGCAAGAAAAATCGGTTCTGTAATAAATCATTAAGCGTGGAACTTAATTCTATTGTGCAGTGATAAGCAGTAACGATGCTGTAATACTTTTAGTTTTGTACACATGGACATGCTATCGTTGAACGGAAGAGTTTCCAATGCGTCACAGAAAGTTTGAGCAAAGCTTACTGCGACCAAAACTGTACAATTAAATAATTTTATGTAATTACAGATTCGCCCTCCGTATGATTTGAGAGGTGAAAGAAATTAAGTTCATAGATAGAAGGATACAAGGATGTCAAAATTAAAAAATAACAATTGATAATAAGGCTATAAGGAAGAATAAAATACTCAATATATTTCTTAGGCTTGGAGTAATATTTAATTGTTATATAAATATTAAGCACTATTACTACTTAACGCTTCGTTATTCGATAAAAGCAACGAGTGTCAATTCAATTATTATTAATTAAATCTATCGATGTGAGGATCTAAGAAACTAATGGATAAGACATTGAAATTGAATTGCACGATATGGTTTATTTTTGATATTGAATGGTATTTAATTTAAAATCTGGATTTTTCAAAAGAAGAAATAAATTCTTGTTTCAAAATAAATATTCAAGAGCAATTCTATCAATTATTATATGTCGAATTATTTAAAAAATTGGATACATAGATGTGTAAGAAAAAAGTGTTTCCATAGAAATAGATAATATTATTACAATGATATGTTATAAAATTTATTTCAACTATTGCAAATCATGCGTCGGCCATTCATAATTGTTCTCGTGTCATATCTAATTAAATGCCGAATATTCATTCTTCAATCCCTTTTGAAATAAAGCCTACGTGGATAAATCAACATTTTTCTAATTATTCTCCGCATTGTTCGGCTCTCTTTGATTCGACGTTTTCACGAATTGCGTGATTACAATATCGAGGCATTGCTTTTGTATTGATACGCACTTGGCCTTTTAAAAGAATTTCGTTCACATCAGTCAATGGCACGGCTGCTTGCTCGGAATCGCTTTCTTCCTATTCTGTAAAACATGTTAGAGCAAAACGACAGCACTTTAATACAGCAGCATCGGCCCTACGTCGAAAATGTCGATTCCCCTCCGCATATATTGGGAACAGAAAATAGTGGCCGAGTAGCGTTCGATTACACAAAGTAGCTTTAGTGCATTGAAGTGCAACGATAGGAAATAGTTATAGAGTAGGGAAAGTGGTAGGCAAAATATAAATCAGGAATGGAAAAGCCGTTTTTACTTACCCGGTCGGTTACATGTACGTAAGAATATATATACCTTCGTATATGTATTTTATGTGTGTGTGCCTGCGCGATTGCTTAAGAAATTTATTTACAAAAAAAAAGAGGATTTATATTGTAATGCGAATATTTATGCGGCAATATATTTGCACGTGTGACTATGTAAAGCTTGATACGACTAATCAACTCGGTTGTATCGATTTCAAGGGAAATGAAACAATATTACATTTGAAATAAATTGAATTAATATATATCTCAATCATCTTTTCAATGTTTTACAAGCAATTGGAGAAAGTAAACGATACAAGAAATTTTTTAAAAGACTGGCGGTAGAAATATTTAAATAGCGAACCCAAATTTAATTCTTTAAACCAGTAAATGCTAACTTATATTATTAATAATATAAATTTATATTTATTTTAGAAGATAAATTATCTTTCGTTGATATAATTAATGTGCGTTATTTCGTGAGAATGAAGAATCAACTGTAAATGTCAGTATTCTTGAGACTTTCACTTTAATTATAAGATAGAATAGTATAAATACTTTAATCGATAGTCCATTATCTTCTATAATTTTCTTGTTGTCTTATTTCGGGTATAGCACGCAAAAAACGTGAACAGTATTGCAATTATATATTGAAAGAAATAAACGGGGTACTTTAAATTAAAGCGTTTAATTTGAAATTTCAGTTGCAAATATTAGACAAACTTTTTCGCTTCAATTAACATTCTTACAGTTCATAGTTATAAATTACATTTTATACATATCCAAGTTCAAATTACGATCAATGAATTAGATTTTCAATAGTAAAATAATTCCCAAGTATACATAATCATATAGCAACAACAATAATTTCAATACATTTATTAGTATAAAATTGACGTAATAATAAATACACTAAAGTTATATGTGTATTATTACTTTAATATTTGATTTTGGATTAATTTTATTTTTAGGCTAATATTTACTTGAACATTACTTTAACTTTACTTAAACTATTCCTTAACATTTACTCGAGCTATTACTCAACATTTACTTCAAATGCATGTATTTTCTTTAAATTAAGGATAATCACGTAAATCATTAAAAATATTTATTAAATATATTCACAAAATTGATACATATTTTCATTAAAATAAAAATATCGACTTGAAACGAACGATATTCACTTAAAAGTAACATAATTTTAATATTATGAAATTTTATATTTTGCTCTTAATTTCAGCGTACATTCAATCATTTAAAAATACATGATTGTTATTTCTATAATCGAGTACAATGGCTTAAAATTAATATAATTTTAATATTATGAAATTTCATATTTTGCTCTTAATTCCAGCACACGTTCAATTATTTAAAAATACATGATTGTTATTTCTATAATCGAGTCTATAATGGTTAAATGTTCGTATTCCTATAAAATATAAAAAATTAAATTTTCGAAAATTTAATTGCATTAATAATTTATGTAATTCTTCGTTTAAGTATACTATTCAATTTTCAAAACGAGTAATTAATTATATTAGATGAGAAGTGAAAAAAATGTTATTAAATTTCATCGTAAATTTGAATATTATGCATGAAATAAATTGACATCTCAATGCGAATAGAATATTTATTTCAAATTTATATAATAATTTGGTAAGTAAGTTCTGTATTTATAAAATAAATTAAACAACATAATTAAATGAAAATATATTATCAATATTTTCAATATTAATATTTGAATGGTAGTATATTTCTTCTTGAAAATTTAAATTGCTATTACATTTAGTTAGCCTCTGTATAATTAGTAACATTTTGTTATTTCCTATTCTATTCAGTTATCATAAGTATCTATTGAGTAAATTCTGGAACCAGATCAGAATATACTTAAATTTATTTAATAATATTAATTTCATTGTAGAGAGTTGTTTTATCAAGCCATAATATTAAAATTCAGTATCCTACATATATCTTATAATATATTTAGAAATATAATTTTTAATATTTCTGTCATTGTATAATAGAAAATTCTCGAAATGAAAGTTTCAATGATTAAAGCTACACAAGGACGAGTATGAAAAGAATTTCAACCTTGTAATTAATTTAATATTTGATTAAAAGTATATTTTTGATTGTGTAATATCAGTACTTGGTAAATTACATTATATATACAGAAATCTCAATTTTACAACTATCTGACATTGTTAGCAATACAACTTTTAAAGTATATACCGAATTAAACTCTTTTATCAAACTGTATTTAAATAGGAATGTATTTTGATAGAATAAAAAAATGTATTTATTTAGAGATATGCAGCAATAATAGTTGCATATTAGTTATGAAACATCAAATGCTTGTGTAAATATGCACACATATATATTTAAGTCGATGAAAATTTAAGTAAGAATTAATTGTTTAAAATATTTTATAACTAAATAAAAAATCAAATTCATTAATAGTTATGTAGTGTGGTATTATCCAAGTTAGTATTTTAATTATTTATTAATTATTTAATTAATAAATATTCTTCATTTGTTTGTACGTAAAAGAGATTTATATTTTTCCTGAAAATTTATTTAGCTCAATGCTAAATGAATACAATTTTATTTATTCCACGCGACTCAGTTGATACAATATTTTTACATATTGAAATTATAAAAGTAATTGGTGTTTTGTAACTTGTATTCTTTTAGAATATACAAATTTTTCTCACTTTCTTGTAAAATACTATATTAATTGAAGGAAATCTTTTATACATTATAAACCTTTTTTTTTTTTATAAAAAAACAGAACATGGATATTAATATAAATGTTATGAAACTTCTCTCTCTCTCTCTATATATATATATATATATATACGCAGCATTGAATATGAATGTAATACAAATAATTTATGAATACGTTGTCTATATATAATAAGTTGAATGATAAATAAAAGATAAGTACATTATGAACTCAAGTAAACGCTGATGTTCTAAGTGCGCAATTCTCATCCTGTTTAAACCCGAAAGTTTGAATTACGAGTTGAAATTGAGCTACGACTAAACGTAAAATCAACAATGAATGTAGAATTTAGATAAGATGAAGCGAGCAATGATGTGTGACTCTCGAAACAAAGGATGTAACGTTAGCACTTAGTCTTGGAAGTAGAATGCCAAATATATCAAACAATGGAGTGGAATTTGGCGTAGGTAAAATGAGAAGGAATCCTATGGGAAAAGCACGAGTAAATTGTCCAAAAGAAAAGAAACAATAAATTATTGGATATATATGTAGCACGAAAAATTCTAACTAGTAATGCGAGGTATAACATGAAATGAATAGTACAGAAACATCGAGCGCGAATGCATAATCGAAGTCTCTTAAATTCCCTTTCACACTTTAACGAGTCAATAAACGCTTTGCCAATGGCCACTCTCGATTATTTTACGATTCCATATATGTCTTAGGAAAAACTTGTTATCTGACGATTTAGACTGATAAAGCTCACGATAAAACTTACGATAAAACCGACGACTTGTGGAACCTTTAAATTATATATATATATATATATGCTTTATGTTGGGACATGTTTGAAATGTTTTTTGAATTTTTGATAAACAAAGATTCATTTCAGTCGTAATTATTTTCAAGAATCTTTTCATATTTAAATTTGATAGGGAGCAGCAAAATTTTGAATTTTTGAAACACATCTGTAAAAATATAATTGAAAAACTGCCATCTTCTTGAGTTTGTCTATTCGCAATTAGTTCGTTTAATTTTTCTTCGTTATTAATCATAATGTGAACAAATTCCATGATTAATAAATGTTAAAACTAATTCTCCAACGGCAGTTTACGTATTTTGCAGTTATTTTATTTATTACAATATCACTCCATAATATGCTAAAAGCCAGAAGGTCATTTGACACGGTTGCGTTCATAACTTTGGGATTGAAAAAAACGGTTACAAGTCGAGTTAAACCGTCCCTTTCGATCCTGCTAGATGCAAGCGCCGATGCTCTGCATTTTGCCTTTTATTTTTTTAATTTTAGTTTATCATCTTTACCTTCGCTTTCATCTTCTCTTTGTCTTTATGCGTTTAGTCGTATCGGTGCAAATATGCAGTTGCAGCTTTACGAGCAGAATGAACGATAAATGTACGTTGGTGTCACCTACATGATCTCGACGTAACTCAATTGATATTGATTTATGTCGATTGTTTTTGACGTCGCCGAGGGAGTATTTAGTGGTAGATTTAGCAAGTAGGTGACTTTTCTTTTCACGCAAATGGAATATGTGGTTTAATTTTGATTTATGGTGATTTATTGTGGTGTGATTTATTTAAAAATGTATAAAAGTGAAGTATGAAATTTTGTATATTTTATTTGGAATGGAGTTTTAATTAAATTGTTTGGCAATGTACGGGAGCACCGGCTCATATAAAGTAACATTTTATGTGAGATGATAATAATTTCATAAGATAGCAATTGAATGGAACGATAGTAAAATGATGTATCGTAAGCAAACAATTAATTTTTCAAATAAACATTGTCTCTGTTAAAGATTTTATTATTTTTTCACGTTTCTATGTTTTCACGCACTTTTATACTTTTAGATTTCTCGGACGTTGGATACCAGCGATGGACAGTATTTTTCTGTGCTGCCTAAAGCAATGTGGTAACGTTGAAATTTTCATGAGACTCAAAGGATTTTGAGACTTTGATCGCGAATGTAAAGCACTTAATGAAATACGAATAAAAAAGAGTTCCATGAGGACTTTCTATACGTAACTAAGTACTATACAGACATACATACATATATATATATATATATATATGTACAGATATTTAATACTTCAATTTCATGAAATACATATAGAGACATATCAGATTAGTAGATTAAAGTAGACCGCTGTAGAATTAACGAACCATAGGAATAGAACTTGAGACAGTACTATTTTTTAAGAATATATTTCCGTGTAGATAACAATGATTATAAGGTTGGATTTTATTTTTCAATGCTAAATCTGAAAGAGTAAATTAAAATGTGCAAAAAATAGATAGGCATACACACCAATAAATGATTTGATGCTCACAATGCTATTAATTTATTTATTATAGTATGTATAATATTAAATGCATAATGACAAAACCAGATTCATTTATATCAAATTACTTTTGTTATTAATATGATAGACTTGATGAATATCGTGTTTAAACATTACTTCCAATCAATATAAACAAGTAAGGAAAAAATTGTTACGCTAGACTTTTAGTAAAATTTGCGCTTGCAAAAAGAATTTTTAGACATTGATAAATTATTTACAACTAAAATGTATAATTGTTGGATTCAAAGAGATATTGGGCTAGTGTTGCGAGCTTTATCGTGTCTTGATTGATTGGTCACTTAATTACACCAAAGCTCATCTTACTTGTTTAGTCATATTTTTTATAAAATTGTCTTTATAAGTAATTGATACTTCAGAAGCATACAGATATACGTACATTTATATGCATAATTACGTGTGCATACGTACACACATATGTGTATATCTAAATATATATGCATATATTCACGTGTAAGTTATGTATGTCCATTAGAAAGAGGACACACTTTGGAATAAATACCTATAGAAATTAATTTAATTGCATCTTCTTTAGATAGTGTTATCGCAACAATTAACTACATTAACATAATTATATCATAAAAACTAACGTAATAAAAGAATAATTATATAAATTGATATAATTAAATTCATTAATAGGACGTCGAAATGAATTTTAAAACGTGAAAAATGAATATTATAATGAAGCGACAGTTTTAATAAAGTAAACTCTGAAATATTAACATTTAAAAATGGAAAACTAAAATAATTCGCAATATTATTTGTTTATAGCGATATAAATACTCCAAATATATATACGCAATATAAAGTAAATGTTTATAATTATGATATATGTATATATAACAATTTGTTGATATATCTGTGTATATATTTTTAATTGTGCATACAATATTTTAGTCAATCCATTATTGCTTAATAAAGAAAAAAGTTATTAGGTCTGTATTTTCCATTAAATTTCTTTTCAGTAGATGTTCACAATCAATATTTAGTCAACATAAATAAAATATTATCAATGTTTACATAAACCATTCCTTTTTGCACATACTTTGCATTACGGCAAGAAATATTTTACAAAGCTTATCGCATTTTAATTATTTCATAGATTAAATAATATGCTTATTTTACTATTTACACAAATTTTAGCATATTTTCAAATTATAATAAAGTGCTAATTTACACTAGAAAAACTAACGTGTAAAATTAAAATCCATCTGGTTTTCGTTCAGTTTAAAAATTATAATTAAATCGTTATTTCTCATTTAAGCCTGCCATAGGAATTTAGAAACATATGTAAACATAATTATGCCCTCATTACCTTATTTTGCTTTTAATATTACTTTTTTCTCTGTGCTGCCTCTACCTCTCCCTCCCCCCCCATTATACTTTTATAATGTTTTGACTTGCTCTTGTATATTGCTATACTTATATTATTACAATATCTTATATTACGCTATTTAAATTATAATTATAATTCTCAAATTTCAAATAGAGTATTTAAAAATATATTAAACATATTATAAGTAATATAAGCCAAAGGTTTGAAAATAAAAATTTTTCAGATTCGACTAGTTTATAATATAGCTGCTGTATGTACGAAATTGCCAGAATTCCAATCGAGTATTTAATACGAAAGCTTTAATCCTCCGAATTACGTCTCGCTCCCCACCCCCTACCCCAACCCCACACTCATCGAGCCCAAGTCAGAGAAATGACCAACACATGGACGTTTGATTTCGCTCCGCAACAAGCAGTAAATAAACATAGTATGCCGGCCTTTTATTTTGATTTTTTTTATTTTAAAATTTATTACTATACATTGGGGTTGGTCGATGTCAACGAAGCGGCAGCGGCAGTATTCTCAAAATTATTATCGAAGAAGTTAATAAAACAGGTCGTAAGAGTATAGATGAAACATTTACGAAACAAAAGTGATTATTTTTAATAAAGAGGTGATTTTATCTTATAATAAGTACTAATAATTCTTTGACTAGAAAATACCAAGTAGGTCACAAATTTATCAACACTCCAGTCAAGAGGTACTTGCAAACAAAGTCGTTTAAAGAATCACTTTTATTACAAATACAACATAGAATGCATTCTTATATACATCGTCATTATTGATTAGGCATTTGTAAAGCTAAAGGTACTCAAAGAAAACTCGAATAGATTTAAGTAACTACCAGTAAACAATTTCCCCCTATTCGATGCTGCTATTCAAAATCCAATTCAAAGAATAAAGAATTCATAATTCATTTGTAAATCATTAAAACCAACATCAGGCTCACCTCAATGCAACTCGAATAACAACGCTTAGGAGCATTGGAGGTGAGCAAAACAAATCTCATGCGCTCACCTTCACACGACTCGACCACAACAACAATTACTAACGTTCAAAGCGACTAAACTAAAATCAACTGATTACACAACTGATACGGTGAGTGTGACTGGCTAACATCGCGGCCTTCAACTTACTCATTGACCGCCGTAACAACGACTGCAAAAATTAAAGGGAAATAGTAATCAAATCGTCAAGCTAAGGTTTCTCTTTTAAAACTTGCTTCAACTTTCAACTTGCTGCCAAGATAAACGCAACAAAATTTCAATTATATACTGCATATTATAACACTTGCACAGTTACATAAAATTACAAAAGGCTTTCTTTCGTTATCTGCCACTATTTGCCTCACCACCACCCCCCCCCTTGCCGTCGGGGGAGAGTTTACTCGTCGGATAAATCGCGAACTCTGTATAAAATTTTTGATAGATTACATTGCATTGATGTTATTGCTTTAAATCTGATTAATTTGATGTTTAATTTAATATATTAAAATTTTATTATAGTTTTACGGTTTAGAGATTTTTAAAAATTTGCAGTCATTTAAAAAGGGAAACAAACAGTTTAGCGATATTAGTGTTGAATATTGGAAAGGACATTCAAATAAAATATCATTGTAAAGGTGATTTTTTCCCGTTTAATTTATTTAAAACATATTCATATTTCATTTTCTTTTTTTTTTTTGTTTTGTTAATCCGTTTGTATTATTTGTATTATTGCAATATTTACCTCATCCACTTTAATTTTTTACTCAAAATTATTTATTAACAAATAAATATGCCTTGCGCGATCATGTAATTTTTTTATATTTTGTACAAAATTTGGAGAGAGTTTCATTTTAAGAGTTTTTAAATTTCTTCTATTATTTATGCTACTTGCAGTTTAATACGTTTAATTTTTAAAATTACATACCATTACGTAATGAAGTATATCGTAGTTTTTATATAATACGATTCTACATTCAGATTTTATATTATATACTTGATTTGAACTGTATTTTAGTTTCCCTAATTTAACATTACTTTGGAAATAAAATATTATTTTAGAATGCCAAATGTCGATAAAAAATGTTTAAATTTGAAGAAAAATGAGTTTTTTTGGTGAATGTATATTCGGATGTGACGGTAACCTTTAGAATATCTGCTAATAATATAAAGTTATCTCTAATAATATCTCTAATAATATGTACAATATTATTATGCTTATAGTATTTGTAATTAAAAAATAATTATTAAATAGCTGTTCATATAAAAAATTGTATGAAAATGAAAATTATTGGAACATATATAGCAATAACAAATTTTTGAACCTTCATTATTAATTCAACCAAATTGATTTTTTTCATGTTGTATATCGACTTAATTTATAAAGTCTGTTCAAAAACGTGTTTTATAAATGTTTAGAATGAAACACTTTTACGTGTATTTTAGATATATATTTAGAAGATAGATTATTGTATAGATTTTTGGTTTATAGTTATATTTTTACCTTTTAATCAATTTTGAGTATTCAAGTAATTATGAATAACTTTTACTTGCATTGTTTGATAACAATTACCAAGGATTATTTATTTATGCCGCTCAGCAAAATTCAGCAAAATCAATACAAATACCAATGCTGTTTATAATCTTGATTTCATTTCAAACAATTATTTTAAAGCAGTTGGATTTTCTGTTCCCACTCTAGCAACAAATTTCAATAAATTTTCTTACTTTTTCGCCCACGAATAACGACGAGTTAAATGTTTTCTCACAGCCACGCGATCTGGACAATTATTGAACCATTCAATTTAATTTGGCAACTAATTCCGAACTCTTTCCTATCCAAGAATACGCTCCGTGAATTGCGTTTTTTGACTTTGATTGCCAATTGCTAAAACATTACCTCTTTGTTGTGCTGCAGCATAAGCATTTTTTCGAGCTAAAAGATCAATCGTGCATTCCTAGACTTTTACAAAATATTTACAAAAATACATTTTAAATAATTCCTTGTTTCTTCTTCATATTGCTTTACTACTCTTTACCTTGACATTAATTCATTAAATAAATAAATAAGTTTTTTTTAATAAATAAAACAGATCTTATAGTGTTGAACTTGAAAATAGAATGTACTGATAATTTCCTATTTGTTTCCAAATTATGCAACCTACATTCTTCAGTAAATGGACATTTTCAATTCTTTTCGTTCTAATAGTCTTTCAGTAAAAATAATAATTAATAATTTAAAAATATCTATATAAAAAAACTATAAGTCCGCAAATGATTGTGTTGCTACCAAATATGAAATTTAAGTGACTACATTTAACGGTAGTACTTTCTTGCTTCTTGTAAAATTCTTTCAAAAGTGTGTATAAAATTATGAGTAATATTACTATTCAAGATTAATTATCTGTTACTTGACAAACTCAAATATGTATATAAGAATACTCTATACACGGATAGAATGAATGGATACTACCATTTAACATTTGCTTTACCAGCTCTTATGAAGTTTTTAATTTTCTCATGAATGTAATTAAAACGTTATTTTATTTTTAATTTATGCTACTAGAATAAAAAAAATTACGTAATAAGAAAGATTGACTAAAATTATTGAAACATTTTAAGCGCAATTAAGTATTTAACATTAATTTAACTCTTAATGAAATATTATGTAATAAAAAAAAATAATACGATATTGTTATATTAAAAAAGTGGTATATTTTATTTATAAAACTTTTATTTTTCAATTATTTTATACTTATTATTAACATTTATAATTAACTTGTCTATTGAATATCAATATATATATATTATATATAATTAATAAATGAAATTTATAAAATATTTATAGCGACAAAACAACTAATTATTGAAGAAAATTAAACACTTATAATTTTATTGATTTTTTAAGCAACACATTCAGAAATTTCATGAAAATCATGAAATTTATTAGCATTTAAAATTTATGCCATTATAATTAAAAAAAAACGTATAAAACAAGTAATTATCTTAATTAAATTACTTTTTTATTTAATTAATGTATAATAGTATGTTGAATATAATATATTTATTTTGGTTGTACAATATTTTAAGGAAAATTAATTATTATTATTCGTGCAATACTTTATTGGAGTTTTATTATATAATGGATTAATAACGAATGCTTATAATATTTAGAAAAATTATACCAATAGGCGAATATCGAGGTATTGTGCTGCTTGTTGAAAGCAGTATTATATAATTTATTATATTTTAAATAAACAAATGGCTTAATTTATAGTCACTTCTTAAGTTTGCGGTACATGCAAGAATAAATTATTATTATCTAATTTAGTAAACAGTATCGTATTTCAATTATAAAAAAATGGTTTTTACGGTATTTATATAAATTCTTGGTTATTGTATATTCGAATACAAAAGCATCAAGAACATTTCAATATTTTTGTATAAGTGCTTAGTGTCATCAAAAATATTGGTTCAGCCGAATGAATTTTCTTAGAATGTAAATCATAATTACACTTAAACAAACGTGTGTTCCAGGCATTTCAAACTAAACTAAATGAAACTAAATTTACAAATATTATGAACAAAAATCGATAACTATTTTAATCATTTTATAAATTAAAATTATTACAATACAACTTGAAATAACAATCATTGAATGAAAATTATAATTATCTATCTATTATCATAATTAAATCGCGACATTTGTTGAAATATAAATCATTATCTTTATTTAAAATTCAATATTTTAAAATTAATATAATTCTTTCGGCAAATGTAATAACAACAATGGGGAACAAAGAAAGTTTATCAATGTATTATTGGCACTAATTTTATCAAATAATTTGTCGATCTGCTACCTTACATACTTATTAAATTTAATTTTAGTATAATTTCTACATTGGTTTAATAGCATCTACAATTTTGAAATCTATGGTTCATAAATGAAGTAATTACATTTTATGTAAAGTAATTAGTGGCTTTCAATTATAAATATGCATTTATACACGATTAATCTTTTTTTTCTTCTAAAATAATATTGATATTATTTTAAAAATTAAATTTAAAAAGATATTATTTTAAAAAGAAAACAATCTTGGAAAAACAAAACAAAAATGGTGAATGATATAAGAAAGCAAGTGATTTAATTGATAAATTACTTTCATTTTAAATCCGATAATTTAATCTTAAAATAACTATAATAGCATATAAAATGGTATGAAATATTTTTTAAAATAGATTCGATCTGATATGATTGTATTATGAATATTTTTAATCTTTTCGATAATTCTAAATATAAATACGCAATAATACGAATATTTTAATATAAATTTTTCTGGTTTGTATTTATGATAAGTAAAAATTAAGATGTTGAATTTCTCAAAATATTCGGTTAAAATATTTTTATTATAATTTTCATTAATTTTGTACAATTTAAATAATTAATGTCAGATTAGATATTTCAATAAATTAACTTAAGATTATTGATTATTATAAAGTTATTTTCAGCTGATTTACATGAAATAAAATTCGGAATCTTCTTTAATATTATGTTACATATATTGCAGTTGCGAACAAAATTAATTTTTACAAAAGGAATTGATAAATTAATTGTTTGAGATGAAGCATAAATAATATCCATTTCATTTGCTACGAATCGATCTTAAATTATGTAACGGTGTACACTTAAATTGTGTAATAAAAATAATAAAAATAATCTCTTAAATTAAATGTTTGCAACAAACGAACAAAAATTAGAATACGATTTTTGCTCCATATCATCTGAAATAACAACCGATATTTATTTTGAATTTAATATATTGGATATTCCAGTAAATCAAAAATAACTTTACAAATAACATAACTATCTAATAATGGAAAATCGAAAATAAGAAAATTATGACGAGTTAAGTTTTTTTATATAATTTTTATTTCATCTTACTGTATTAATTAAAAAGTATTTTAATACAATGTAAAATACAATATATTTTTACAATTATTTTATTTAAATTTAGTATTCAATTAGATATATGGCTTGGATAATCAAATTCTGATGATAAAAGCGACAGAATTATTAGTATATAATAGTAACTATTACATTGTGAGTAGGTATTTGATGTATTATACACATTACTTTTTTAGTCTCTACACCATCCGTCATAAGCTCTTGTGATTTCTAAAAGAGAATTTTTTAAATAAATATTAATTTCATAATGTAAACTAACTGTTTCTCGTTGTTATAAAATATTTCAAATTCTAACGGCCACAGTGGCTCAATTATAAACTTTCGTTACAAGTGCTAGTCAGTTAAAATTAAAAAGTAGTCTTACTTTTTTTCGTACAGAAAGCAGCACATCTTAGTGATGTAGGATTAGTGTATGTTGATCCATTGCTCCCACACACGTAAAAGATATCTGCAGTTACTGGGCAGAGACAATCTGTTGTTCCTTCATCGAGTCTTACAGCTTTGACTTGCAAGGATATCGATAGAAGTGCTATCCGAAAAATTTCATGTATTTTAGATTAATTTAATTTAGATTAATTAAAGCTATTTATTATGGGTAAATGAATTCTATTGGTTACTTTGCTTATAATTATTTAATTGAAAAAGCTTTAAATTATCAAATGTACCCAGTGCAAATTAAAATTATACCTAATTGTTATTAGAAGAATAAATTCTGAAAATATTAAATGTCAGTTATATTTTGTCGCTTTTGGCAATAAATTCTCAAAAAGACCAACTTAAAGTGTATGTATTTTCTTATCTATTCGTAAGGGATTTGAAAATTTAACGAGTTAATATTAGAATAATGCTAAAACATTAGAAGGAAAGGTGAGATAAGTGTTTTTAAATAACATGAATTTAAATGTAATTTTCTTTTATTTCATTATAAATCAATGATAAAAATGTTTGTAAATATGCTAATAAGGTTTTTGTATTTAGAACCAATGAATAGAATTGGTGAACCGTATTAATTTATTAATAAATATGAGAATATTTTATTATTATTAAATTGCGTATTACGCAATAAACGAATTTTCGTTGTTGTTGCGAAATGTACGAAATTATATTTATAGTCATTAAATATATAATATCTTATACTTACCGATAACTGCCAAAAGAAACGATAATTTTATCATTATGAAAGACTACGATAAGAATTGAGCGGAAAATTGATTTTTTGTAATGAAAAATAGTATTAAGAGTCGTGTATATATAGAGCTTATGTTCTATTGGAAACTGAACAATATCCCCACCTAATCAAAAAATGGTTTATAAATATTTACATTCTGTATTATGGTCTGCGTAATTTGATAATGAATATAAATACTAGTGAATAATTTCACATGAATAATTAAGTATTATGAGTAGATTTTTTTAACGAAATTTTTCGGCTAATTTGTCCTTCAATATACAATTATTAAATTTCTATTGAATCAATTTATGTGCATTGAAGCAAAATATATTAAGAAATTCTTAATATTATGTATTAGATTAAGAATGTATATTATTAGCGTATATTATTGATGATAAATAAAAAAAAAATACTATTCTGTAAAAATAAGTAATTGAAATTAATTGTTATTAACAATTGTAAGATTCATAAAATTTTCGCCAATAGCAATACATATTAATACCTCATTGATTTTACATCCAAAATTTTATAATTACTTGGTCATAATTACTTGGTATTAAAAAATAAAAATAATATTAGATCTAAAGGATGAAAATTTACTCTAAAGTTACAATGAAGAAATTGTTCGATTCATTTCTAATTTGTAAATCAGTACAATTCATCGCATTCATAGATAATATTTATATACGTTATTTATCTATTTCATTGAGTATATATATCAGTTATTTTATTTTTAAGTAAATATAGATAATAAAATTAAGTAATATATATTTCCATTGAATAAATTTTATATATAAAATTACACGTTGTTTATTTTATTATTTAAAAATATTTACATCCCCATGTTATTGTCAACGAATGCTAAAAATAATATATATATATATATATTCATTATATTTAGACTGTAGTTTATTTTTAAAAGAATTTTTAAGATGTTTCATTGTAATTGATGATAGAATTATTATCAAAAAAAGCTTCCAAAATGAATTTAAGATATGTAAAAGTACTGACTAACATTATTATGTATTAGAAGGTAATATAAAAATAGTTGATTATAAGTATTAAATATATTTATGATGATAAGGAAATATTTAAAATTTTTTTTTTTTTTTTTTAAACAATAAATTAATATTTATGGAAAAGTCATTTATTTATATATATATATATATGATTTTCAAATAATTTTGTTTTTCCAGAATTTAAAGACATACAGTTAATATTTTTTTGATCATGTGTAACAGCATAATAATATTTATTTTTGATAAATTACAAGATAATGTTTAAATTACAAAGACTAATTATATGTTAATAATTAAACATATTTTAATGGAATAATGAATTTGTTAAAATATAATATTATAATTTACATATTTCTCAAGATAAGAATAATCTTTAAGGTTATATCGATTATTTAAATATTTCATTACAATTACAATGTACGGTATAATCGCCAACTCGACTTTTAAATTTAGTGTCATTAGAAATATATTTCATATAATTACCACTAAATTTTTCTTAAGATTATCAAAATTTCATTAATGACATTGACATCATTTTAGTTCTCGCTTTATGTACTAAGAAAATATAAATAAATTATTATATTGATTTTTTAATTTATTATCTACTGTCTTTGTTACGATTTTTGTTATCATTACTCAAACCAAATTCTCCTGTTATATAAATTATGGTAATTTATTATAATATAAATTTGCAAAGTTAAATAATTAGTTCAAAATAAATAGTCCAATAAATAGATTTAATCAGTAGTTCTTAAGACATTATTATAAATTTTCTAATTTCCCAGTAAAACATGAGGTTACTAAGCACACTCAATAAATTTGCGTATTCGGTTAAAAGTTATATATTAGTTTGACATACAATTCCTAAATTATTATTAACTTTCATTATTTGATATTTTCATCGCTGAAATGCGTCTACTGATATTTTGATTAAATTTTATATTTATACTTTTTTATATATTAGAAATTAAGGTACATATAAAAATATAATTCAATGAAACCCACATTTTTTACTTAATACTATTTTTCCTTTATTATTTTTAATATTTTAATATACATGGATAAATCAAACTAAATAATGGAACTTGAAAGTCTTTTCATTGAATTTAAATTTTTTAATGAATTTTCATGATCCAAAAGAATAAGAGAAGAATAATTATTTTTATAATACAAAGAATGAAATGTTGCATCATTTATAATTATATTGGTTAGAATGAATAAATAATATTTAGTTGGAATGCTGTTTAATTACCAGACTCTATTTATAAATACGGCAGACTACTTGTTAATTGGTTCATTAAAATTTTATCAAATTAAGGAGACGCCTCGATAAACTAAATATTTAATAGCGCAATAAGTTGATTATCCGATATTTTAATTTTTTCCATTCAATATTTCAACACATTATATTTCAATACAAATATTCTTCCAAAAAATCCTAATATTTATCAAAAAGCGTTCACATTTAGCCAATCGTTAAATGTCGAGAGTGCATATTTTCACTAAAATAAAGTAAAATATTATCAAAGATAAAATATTCGAAGAGGTTTGAAAATATTTACAACTATTATACGAAAAAATTAATATATTTATATTATAAATATTATATTAAACGTATATAAAATATTATATTAAATCCGTATGATAATTCCATTGTTATTATCTTCAAGCTCTGAGTCATTTCTTAAGGAAAAATTAAACAAATAAGTAAAGTCAAATAAATAGCCAATCAGAAATGAATAATACATAATTTGAAAAATATCACACTGATCTTTATTGTTCTTTATTATCAGTTTATATTTTGAAGCGCTTATCATAAAAAGTAGCGTATATTCTGTGAATAAAGTGTTAAGAATATAACGCATAAATTACGAAGAAAAGTTCATTTGAATTTCGCCTAATAAGGAAATTTATTCTGAAACAGACATCACAATATTCACGTCTGAAATAGACGACGTTCCATTGTTATTAATTTTATTTCAACAACAAGCATGGGATTTTAATCGCCCATTCGTCGAATATGACTACAAATGAAATTTTGCTGGGCAATATGAAAAACTGATGAGCTCCATCTAAATTTGAAATCTCAACCATCATTTTATCCGAGGAAACTATATTTCTCTTAAAAAGCCAAGCAACGATCGCATCAATAACAATTGCCACGAAGACTCGATAAATAGCCCTACAATTGTGGTAATGCCACCCCCCTGTAATGACACACGCATCTTACATTACAATCAAAATAACAGAATCTCAGCAAGATGTGTCGTTTATTGATTCTCCTTTGGCCCATGCATATTCAAACGAATGATCAAGAGAAATATAGATGGCGTGCACAAAGTGGAGAGAGCCACAAGTGATTGGACACGCGAGCGGACGCTCAATCTGGTAAAGTGCAAGGCGCACGTGATATTCCGAGCATGATGGGCGATATATGATGCCTCCCCCACCCCACCCACCCCCAGCACACCTTAGGCCAACCACTAGCTACCGTCAACTGCAAATCGAAGCCAATGATGGAGTGCCGGGGAATTTTCATGCCCACTTTCGCGGCTTCGGCGTCGAATTGAGAGGATAGACGATGGCTATGATGGGGGTGGTGTTGGCGCCGAGAGAGAGAGAGAGAGCCGAGACGAACTTTTTGACCAACGCTTCGATGCGCCGACTTTTTCGACAAGAGTCGATTAATTTGAAGGAGCGGGATCGAAAGTAAGGTGTTGGTGTTATATGGCCAAGTATGAGGCTCCTCATACCGAGCATATAATGAATGGCTATGGATGGGTTTTAATGAAAAGTTTCGGCGTGCCTTTTTTCAATGCTAAGTTAACCGAGGGATAATATAAAAGTTTCCTGCCAATAGAGTTAAGAGGGACATTAATTAATTTATTTGAAGTGTTAACGTCAGGGAACGAAATTACTTAATTAACAACATTGCTTTGGTTAAGAATAAAACTCGATTTCAACTCTAATTAAGCTGAGGAAGGAAGGGCTGCATGTAAAAGCTGCCGGATTGAAAAGTAATTTAATGCATTTTTTATGGGCTTTAAATATATTGGTAATAGTGCTATAATTATCAATTAGTTGGCAAATTATACCCGTCAGAACTAGGACAACGTTATGTATTTTCTGCAAATTAACTATGCGGCTTAAATGATTTACTCTTATTTTTAACCGAGTCTGTTTCATCTTTACCGATACGTATTTCCAAGTGTTTATATAAAGCGGGCAATGCTCAAGCGACTGGAATACATTCTAATTCACCGAATACACTCGAAGAGAGAGAGAGAGAGAGACGAACTTTTTGATCAACGGAGTATATGTATTATTTCTCTGAAACACATTTTCTCTCACTTGAAATCAGTTGTAACACGAAACTGTGAAAATGTTTATTTTTTATTTATAAGATGTATGCATAACGTAATTTGTTTTATAAAACAAGTTAAAACAAGCACTGGAGCGCGAAATTATTATAGTGAAGAAGAATAAACATACGAATGCCATTATTCATAGTTTTTAAGATTCTGGTTCTAATATATTCATCGTAATATTTTCATTGTATAAATACGAGCTATCCTCTACCCATCTTTATTCAGCTCAGATTCAATATCTGAATCGAACGGCCCATTGATAAGGATTTGATCCGAGTGATGTTGAAACTCTGTATTAGTAAGAAATGGAGGATATAATGGGTCTGATGGGCAGGATTAATTAAAATTATCGAACGTGTGTGTGTGCTGAATCTAAATGCTTAATAATCTACTCTCTATGGCATTTGTAGGCAATGTATGTATTTAATTTTTGTGCATAAAACTGTGCAAAATATTGTACAAATCGGTAATCGATAACGGCCTTGACGCCTTGACGGGGAATCAATTATAAGTTGAAATCCGCCTTGTGCGACCAAGCCCCGTTTAAACTCAGTTGACTCTGAC
>JAPYYT010000554.1:0-66918 GCA_030522565.1 Ceratosolen corneri
CCCCCCCCCCCCCACCCCCCCCCCTCTCTCTCCCTCTCTCCCCCCCCGCTCTGCCCCGCCCCCTCCCCCCCTCGCGCCCCGCCGACGCCTTACTGCCGCCGCCGCCGCCGCCTCCACCCCACCTCGCCGTACGCGCCGCTCGCGCGTCTCCCCCTCCCTTCGCGCCTCGCCCGCTGGCTCTCGCTCCTCTTCTGTCCTTCCCACCCCGCAGACCGCCTCGTACCCCTCGTACCTTCCACCATCTTCGCCTCAGCCTCATCCTCCGCGGCCGCTCTTTTTACCTCGCGCAGCGAGATCGACGTCTTGTCAATCAGCGCTCCTTCCAACCTCGGCGGCGTCAGCGACCCACCAATTCACGTAATACCCTGGATTTCAAATCCAGCCCCCGCTCCTACTCATCACCCCACCCACCAATCCCCTAGGCTCATCAATTGTCACTCATTTGTCTCTACTTGTGTTATCGCAGCAACAGGAGGCCGAACTCACGATCGACTCACTCTTATCGCTTAACTTAAATAACCCACTTATGTAATGGCACAGCTCACGCAAGCTAATTGCTCCTCGGCCATTAATTAGATCATCATTTACCAATTTATTCGCACTTGCGTGCTACTATATGATCTTTCAGAATCAGTCGCTTTATCGCGCGCACCTGGCCGATTATTCTCCCGTGGCGCATCCACGAGATATAAGTTTGCTACTCGTGCTTATCCGGCTAAGGTCACGGCTCTCTCTCTCTCTTTTCCGATATAATCCGACGGCAATAAACCGCCTCGCTCCTTATCGATCAAGCCTATAATAATTCAATAGCCTCCCCAATGAAGAATCCCGCGCCGCAATTATCACCGCGGCGGAGCAGCACAATTGTTAGGATAAATGGAGGTGAAGTGCAAAGAGGGGCGAGGCGGCAGGCCTGCCAATTCCATATGGAAATGATCGAATTGGCGCGCAGGCATTGGTAGGCCGCGAAAGTAAAAGTACCGTCGCCATTGTCGCGGCCGATTCTATAAATATGGAATCGAGTCGGCCCTCCCGCCTCTCCCCCCACGGACTTTAAAGCTCCCCGGCTTACTTCGCAAGGGCTTTCGCACACACACACACACACACACGAGCCAAGTTCAAGAGGTCAATAAGGCCCGCCAAGGACTCCCTTTGTGCGGCCCATCGCTCCACGGGCCCACTTCCCACCCCCTCCCCTCAACATACTTTTTTGCTTGCCATTCGCGCCCCTTTTCATCATCTCTGTCTCCTCTTCCATCATTACTCCCCATTCGAATCGATTTATTATTGGTTTGCTCTTTTATCGGAGGGATTGCGGCGCGAATATGTGCAAGTAAGTGTGGCGGTGGGGCGAGTAGTGAGGAGGCATTGTAATATTTAAATTCGCGATCGAGGTGCTCGATTGGCCGGCCTCCCTAGTCTCGCTGCTCGGCTTCCTATCCCCGAGAGCAGCCCTATTAGTCGTTTTTATTCACCGCGTTGACCGAGCGTTAACTCGTAATCTCTGGTCCCTTTCAGGCTGCGGTCGATTCTCTCTTTGTCTTGGTCCAATCAGTCGAGCTTGACCGTTTGTTGGGCCGATGAAATATTGTTGCACTCGCAGCGATACCAAGAGTTGCTGTATTCAATGGCAGACGTAATAATGCTTCAATGAGCTGCCGATATTTTTCCCTGCACTACCTCGGAGGCTGATGACCCCCCCACTCACCCCACCTACCACCGCCCCCGGCCAATCGCACCTCAACTATTACCAGATGTAACGATGTGTATACGAGGGCTATTATGCATCCTGCGCTGCAAGTACCCAAGTGTTTTTAATATATATATATTGGCGAGTTATGGACTTTTGGAGAATTTAGGATATCGGTTAAACGATTCATTCCTTAAATCGTCCAATTTTATTTAACCTTGCATCCCGTGAGATGTCAATCTCGATTAATAAAGTAAGTTGAGTGACTTTAGGCAGGCTCTTTTAAGGTTATGAACGAGGAAGTATTAATGGCTTTCATTGCTGGAAATTATGATATTTCTCCATCACCTGTTGTTGGCCAGCTCCCTACATTTCTCATCTCAAGTTTGCCGTTAATCTTAAACTCCCTGATATATACATATATATATGCGTGCTTTAATAAGACTCAAATGCGTATCGATGATAGTGGCGATGAAATTTTTTCGAGCCATTGCAATTTGCGGAAGCCTAGGAACATCGGTAAGGCGTAAGGTAAGGCGTAAGGCCGAGAAACGTGCGCATCTTAGTTTCATTTTACTTTGAAAAAAAGATTGTCGAGTCATTAATTCTTTTACACAGCACGCGCATATTTTCTTTTTGCCACGGCCTCTTTTATTGATTCTGGTAAGCAGCTCCTTTTTAGGTAAAACTTTAATTACGCTCGAGCCTAGATGCCGGAAATGCTTACATCGCAAACACTAGTAATCATCGAGATTCTCTACATTACTTCTCTACATTTAATATAAATCTCGTGAATACTTTTTACATTATATCATTCTTCTTCCTTGTTCCTTAACGATTGCTCGTCAACAATTCTCGTTGATGTTATGTTTATTGAATCGGGCGTTCGCCACATTTCTTTTGTTCCTTCAATTTTCTTTCGCGCTCGCTTTGAGCATTTAGTTTGAATCCGCGTGTTCGCGTTGGTTTTGCCAAAACCAAAAGTCCACCACTTTTTCCTAAAGTTTGCCTGGTCATTGCCGATGAATTTCATTATATTAAAGTCCATCGTTTGTACTTTAATCGCTTTCATTATTAATGCCTCGTATTTATTTTTCTTTGCATGTAGAATGCGAACAAAAAATCGGTCGATATGATCGGAATTCTTATTATTTTAAGTTAGCCGACCAAGTATTCGTATAATTATACTTAGCTCACGATATTTCTCTTCAATGTACAATGTCATTGAGTTTCCGTTACATCCACTTAAGCTTCCCATAATTTCCGTTCAATCGAAAACGATCTTATTTGTAGGATTTTGTATTCTGTGAAAATCGATCGATTCTTGGCGATTTAATATTTAATATCGATGAAAATAATATATCAACGATCTTTGGATAGACGCTTGTGTATTAAAAAGTATCAAGTCTGACTAAATATTTGAGATTCTATATGACGTGACAGTAAAATTATGCGCAATTATATCGAAACAATTATGATTTAAAAATGGATTAATCAACAAATCAAATTTCTTGTAATAATCAGACGTAAATATGTTTAAAGAATCTTTTTCTCTATACGGTAAATCTTATTCTTCTAATATAAAATAATGTGATTATGCGTGTAATATAATTTTCTCAAATTTCTCAAATTATTACATTTTAAACACACAAACACAAAGCATCGCAAATATGCTCCTTTCTTATATTTAAACGCCACTATTATCAATATTATATATATTACTTTAATATTTGTTCAAATTAATTGTTCTATGTGTGCTACTATCTCGGCCTTACCCAGAGTGCTCGAAATTCTTGTTAAAAGCTAATTACGGATTTTTTAAAGTAACGCAAAACTATACATTATGCTTTGACATTTTTCCAAGTTTAAAATATTTTGACAGAATAGAATTTCAACTAGGAACACCATTTTCATTTATTTTTCATTGGTATTTTTTTTCACATAGTACAGGCATATTTTGATATTCCGCAAAAACTGTTTGTTACATTTTTGCTTTTAATACAGAACGCGTGTTCTTAAAAGACCCAAAGAACTTGAAACTACACGAGTACACTGCGACAGGTGTAGTAATTGTTCGTGCACAGATACATTAATTTCTAAGTTTGTTGGTTTACCATAAATTTATATATACTTGCTGATAATTTTCAAATTTAGCAAGACATATATGTATATTGATATAAAATATTGATTTCACATACGTTTTTATTCATCATCATATATATATATATATATATATATATATATATATATATATATATATATGCACGATATAAGCGTCGATAATTTAGGCGAAAAATTTCGGTTGTCTACGTTTATTCGTCATTTTGTTTAATTTGCATCATTTCTTCGTACACACGAGTCTCGACTTATTCGTATGAATGACAAATAATAGATTTTACTATAAAAGTAAGCTGACGTGTATAACATCTTCTTTCTCAATATACGCAATTCATTTTAAAAAGAATATTAAAGTAGTCTGATATTAAATTATAGGTACTTTTCAATACCGCTATTCGCTTCGCTTATATGGCTTGACATTGCTTAACCCACATTCTGAATTGTCTATTAACGCATTCAATTTTACATTTATTTAAGTTTTTCATATCTTTATTAACTGACAAAGGTTAATAAAGAGATCCATTCATTCACAAAAAATTCAAAAATCCAAATAGTCTCATTCCATAGTTGTAGTTGAAGTTTGATCAATGAGATGTTATAATTTGCATGTGTTAATAATTCTCTATAATATAGTGAGGCAATTACAAAATGAATGCTCTAATTAAACGACGATTATGGTATCTAAATACTTGATTAGCTCCGAATAGATGACATCGGATTACTTTATTCGTCTTATTTCTTATTTATGTGCGTATGAATAAAAGCACGCACACGCGTATAAATATCAATTGCTAAATATATACTTGTTGTTTGGCTAAATTTGGGCAAACTCATCATAATGGTTATGAAATTTTATTTTATATTGAAATTTTTTACGATTTAATCCCGTACACGATAATAAATAAATTGATAATGTATGATTCTTTATTTTTATCTTCCGCCCCTCCTCTGGCTGTAACCACGAAACCCCATTTCTTCTCTCTCTCTCTTTCTTTTCTACTTTTGCTGTCTTTTTTTCCTTTCCGCTCCCTTGGCTTTTTTTTTTTTATCCCGCTCCTCCCCCTGCGCGGCACACCTACTCTTTCTTTTTATTTCTGCTCACGTATGCACGCTCACTCTTAATTCCTTTTTCTTTAGTTTTGCCTTTGGCCTCCCTTCGTCTTCTTATTATCTCTTTCTTAAGCTCTGGCCATGCAATAGTAGATAAACAGCCAAAAAAAAAAAAAAAAGAGGCGAACTTCAATTAAAACAAAAAAAAAAATTTCTTTTAATGAATTAAAATTAAAAAGGGATCATCCACCATTACAATGAGGTTTTTAATTCCATTGTAATAAAGAGTACGAGGATTTGTATTTTATAAAAGAAAATTGCAATGATTATAATATAATAGGATTAAGCTTAATAATTGTGTATCTCGATCGATAGCGACGATATTATTCTTAGTTTTGACATTTCGCCATATTATTCCAATTATTTCTATAAGCTGTGGGTAAATTAATGTTGGGAGAGAAAGTTCAGTAATGCCACGAAAAAGCCGTAATCGGATAAAGTCGAGTACGTACATCGTCAACGTAAAAACATTTTCATTATTGTGCTGTTACTTAAGTATATTAGTCAATTTCATTTAATAAGAAAACTTATTGCACGCCAATAACAAAAAATAGCGACCACAAATTAATATTACAATAACTAAAAATAATAAAGATTTTTTATTCTTCGGTAACAAGGAGTATATATACATATATATATATCTATATCTATATAATATGAAACCAAAAGGAAGAGGAATATAAGAAAGAAGAGCGAGACAAAAGCATGTTCAAGCATAATCTGCCTGTGAAAACAACTGGAGGATACAAATTAAGCAAAAATACAAAAAAATTGAGTCAGATTCAGGTTACTAAAATAGTTATCATAATGACTTCCTATGCTTGAGGAACTAATACTTATCTGCAATAGTATTCGTGTATTAAATTACGCCAGCTTAAAGAAAAATCGATTATTTAATTGGATTCATCCGAAATTTTTTATGTTGACAATGTCATACAAAGATTCGAGAGCATTTTCAATTAAATTCTATTAAATTCTCCGTCACAGTTATAATTATCCTTATAATTATTATATATTGCATTTATTGTATTTAATAATATTTGCATATTTGCATATAGATGTATTCGTATATCATATGCCTATATGTATAAAGATAAATAATGTGTGGATTATAATTTTATTAGAAATTTAAAAAATCGCTATTAATTTACTACTATAAATTAATTGCTAAAAACTAAAAAAATTACTATAAGTATACATTTCACGTAATTTGCACTTCAAGAAAGTAAATTTATTTTATTTTTTATAATCCTCTATATATTTGTTATTATCATATATTATATATATATATATATATATATATATTGAATATTTGTTGTAATTATCCATATTTTACTGAGCTTCTTAATAATTTAATGTCAGCATTACTTTTCATTAATTATCTTATTTTTCATTAATTGTATTAATAAGTCAATTTTAACCTTAAATTTGACCAAAAACAATTAAATTGGCTTCAAATAATCACATCTTCCCATAACTTCAACATTAAAATATTCAATTCGTATTATTCATTACAATATTAAATTACATATGTTTGTTGCATGTTCTCGATACATTAATCATTATTCCTTATTCTAAAAGTATATTCAGTAATAGTTTATGTCGTAAAATTAAAAGATAGGGACTTCTTTTACATGAAAAATGTCTTGATAAATAACAATACTTATTAATCATTAAATAAAAGAATTTTACATAAAAAATTTATCAACGGAATATGTAGGTATTGTATATGAAATTATTCAAAGTTTAAAATAAAAATGTAGTTTTAAAAAAATTAACAATTGCAAATCATTAGTGGTATTCTTTATATATATTTTTCAATAAACAACTATCTTTATGCAGTATATCTTAATAATAATTTAATATAATAATTTAACATAGCTTTCAACATAATAATTTTATAACTTTTATAAGGTATAGAGAAACAATCAATATAATAATGATTTTTTAAATTTTTTTACATTTCAATTAGCATTTCTTTGTTATCTATGTTACAAAGGCATTTATTGTTAATTACTTGATTGGTAAGAATATATGTAAAAGTACGAATTTCCAGAGATGTGAAATAGACATTGAAATAGAATGCTTTTTCTAATATGTGAGCTTGTAAATTCATTATAGTTTAAAAGATATGTGCAAGTCAATATTTTTCATTTTGGCAACAATGAAGCATTAAAACGGTCAGTAAAATATTGTTTATTTGTTTTTTATTTTTTCTTATGATAAAAGAACACGAGTTTAAGATAGAATGCTACATATTTACCATCAAATGAAACGCGTATCTCTCACAAAATATTCGCAGCAGCTAAATCTCCTTAAAGATTGATTAAATGCTCATTTTGTAAACAAATTTTATAGCCAAACGACATTAAAAGATAATTATATTCTGACTTGTAGCGCTTAAATTCAGGCCGCCACATAAAAGGTGACATTGAATTTCAACGCCAGTTTCTTAACTTAGGAAACTTTCGGGGCTCTCTTACCGACGTATTCAACTTTGCCTCCAAATTTTTCGCCACGCAATAATAGCTGGAGCGTCACTTTCCACCTCAAAGTCTTACTGGCGTATTTTCTATTTTTACATCACATTGACATTCGGCAGCTTTACCTTTGCAATAATAGAATACGTGTGAGCCGGTGAAATAAATAGAGGCGAGAGTACCAACAGACCCGCAGTCCATAAAATCAAATATAATTAAATAACGCCAGGCTTTTACAGAACATGCAATTATACACCAACACGCTCTCATACCAATGTAAAAATAAATATTACAGGGGCTACGATAGCAGTCGTGCCCTCGGCCTCTTCGCGCCAAACAGTCACGCGGCACAAAATCTCTCTCTCTCTCTCTCTCTCTCTCTCTCATTATTATTTTCCCTCGGCATTTACGCTTTTCCCGCACTTAATATACACTGCTTTAATATCGACAACGTCTTTTAAAATCGTAAAATAATTTTCAGTGGTACACCGATACGAATCTTAATTCTACCTGGTCAGTGAAGAGCCTCCCATACTCTTCCTCGGCTGACTTCTTCCCCCGCCTCCCCCCTCCCCACCCCATTCCACTGCCATTCAATAGACTCCATTGTTGTTATTCATCCTCTGCGTCACCCACCTCCCCACCCCACCCCCGGTGCCCCGACCGCTCTTCACCAGCCCCTTTCGTGCTCTGTCTCTTTTTTTCTCCACCCCTCCCCCGTATGATTTATATTCCCCATATGAGTCGTATGGCATTCTAGCGTACTTTATAAGAGAGAGAGAGAGAGAGAGTACGCAGGGGCATCTCATGCTTACAATAACGATGGGGTGCAAGGTGTATCGAAAAAATAATATGATTACAATCTTGCCAAAGATCGACTTTACTCGTATACACTTTGAAAAATATTTGAATCAAGAATAACATCAGCAGCAGCAGCAGCAGCAGCAGCACAACGGCGACGACGACGACGACGACGACGACGACGACGACACCGATAATAATAATAATGATATTATTACTTTTGTTGGAATTACGATCCCCGTGTCGATGATAATAATTCACGTGCGCAAAATAGTCAGGGGATTCTTAAACAATTTGATTTTTCACATAATAAAGTCTTGTGTGCGTGTGGCTGTCATTAAGCGATGCTTTTTTTTTTGAAACTCTTCGCCGACAAAAGTTTAGTTACTATAACAACGCTCTTATTCATTTCTAAATTTAATTGCGCGATGATAGCTCCTCGCATTGAAGCTTAAAGTGGAATTCGATAAATATAAAAAGTAAATAATAATTTTAAAAATAAAGTCAAGCTTATTTAGAAAATAGCATTGATTAACTGAAATAATGTACTCTTTCTTTTATATATGACGATTTTATTTTAGATACGGGACAAAGCTCTTTTACACATAAACATATTTATCTTCTCCAATGTTTGTAATGCATATAATAACTTTGCAGTTAATGTAACAATCACGTGCACATGCAATTTAGCAAAGTATTTTCTATAAAAGATTGTGCCCTCCTCGATAAATAATAGAGAATAAATAATTATTCTTGTTATTTCACGAGCAATTATTAGTATATCTTGTGATTAAACACTTTATCCTATAATTTTATCATATCGGAGATGGCGTTTCCTTTATCTCATCGTATGTTAACAGGACGTAATATCCCTTTGAAAATTATAAATATATATATATATATATATACACATCTGTTTGGTAATATTTAGAGAGGAATAATTGTTATTGCGGTGACATGATTCTGTAGGCGCTCATTTTCTACAAATAGAATATCTCATCGAAATGCTTTTTCAGAGTTTAATGAAGAGCGGAATCTAGTTTCTATAATACTTCCAACGAATGCAAGATTTTACAAAATTATATTAACAACTATTTAGGAAATACAATGTATTTACCAGCCATTCAATCTTCCAAAGGTGACATTAACGCAAAGATCGATATTAATAAGCTGATCATTGGCAATCCTTGATATTAACGAGCATTAAAGGCATTTAGCCTATTGCACCTCGACGACGGTCATTAGTTGACCAACAAACTACCAAGAAAATCTTACCTATTAAAAGCTTCAAGATACGTTTGCCGAGCATGTAAGAGATCATGTAATGGCCGGGGGGGAGGATTTAAGAAGCCGAGGCTGCTCAATAATGTCGCGATAGCGAGATTTGAAATGTAGCCATGTGGGCCACGGCCGATGCGTCAAATGTTCTTATGGTAGATCGTATTACGAAAAACTTTCTTCGACGTTCCAAAAGCTCGCGATTCTTCATACGAAACGAGCACGCCTTCTCACTCGATAGCCGCATCGCCCTAACACTAAGCAGACATTGCAAACACGAAAAGACCATATTTGTTTCATTTTGGGATGCAAATTGAGGATACGAGTCGTTCCTCCCATACTTTCCGCTGGCTCTGCAGCTGGCGTAATGAAATTAGAAGAAGAAGAAGTAATGTCGAGTGGAGAGACTGAGGAGACTGACTTTATGTCACATTGTTGTCCAAGTGTATAATCTCGACATCCGCGAGATTTTTCGCTTCGGTGGCGAAAAAAACATAAAGTCGTTTCTGTCACTTGATTCAGGAGGAATTCACGCATTCGGCTGTTGGAAATTTCGGAAAATATTACTTGACAAAGTATTTGATGTATAAAAATGAGATGCCTGAAAGGATTATTAGCGCACTTGATTCGCCCTCGAAATCATACGCAAATGCAAGTCGAGTGGCCCCTATTGACATCCCATTTTCGCGTTCAAATTTCAAGCCGCAAAAGAAAAAGCACCTTATGGCTGTTTAGAACTTTTTCTGCTACTCTTGACGCCCACACCCCCCACCCCCACCCCCAATATCCTTTTAAGGAGGTCGACTTACGCCCGAGAGCATTCGTCGCGAAACGCAATCAAGAGCTTCCCGAAGGAATCGAAGAGATCGAATATTTGAAGAGAGCCGGCAGTCGACGACTAGTCTCCTCAAAACTCAAAAATCCTCAATTTCCTTATTCACTTTGCGCACCTCGAGCCCCTTTGATATTTCGGAAGGCGCGACTTAACCGCGAAACCCCCCGCCCCCCACCCACAACTAATATCATTCCGAGCGTTAACATGCCCGAGACCCCCTCGGTTGTCTCATCTCAGATTTATTTACTCGAACCCGAGGACCCTGGACCGCTTATGCGTGCGTGCAATCGGTACAATTACGTGACTTTCAACGTCAAAATCCCACTCCCCCGCTACGGAGATTTAGCAGCTCCGGGCCTTCCAGCATCCGGGCCTCAACAAGGCCCCGCGAGCCTCCAAGCTTACACCCCTCATTCCCATCTCACGTCCAGCCTGATCGAGGCCCACTCGCTCTCGACCGCCTAATCGCCCGTGACTCCTAGGGCGAATGCTCCGTCAGCTGCGAGTCAAGAACGAGCTGCCAATTTCGGCGAGCCAGCCTCGCCGCGCCTTTCAATTGCCAACGTTAAAAGCGAGCCTTCCACGCTTCCATGCCCTCCTCAGGTTTATTGCAAAAGAGGCGCATCAGCAGCGGCCGGCCCAACAACACATCACCACGTGAACTGCAACGCGGAATGAAGTCAACCCCACACGCGATAATAAAGATAATTACTTTAATGGATTACGTAAGTGGCCTGGGTAATTCGAGCGGAGGGTGTCCGGTGTCCCGCGCGCGAAAACAGCCTCTCGAACATTCTTGGAACATTGATTTATTTAAGCGCAATTTGACAGAGTGGCGCTTGCCCGCCGGCGAACGGACGATCTGGAGATTCGAGGAACCCACTCTCGATCCAGCCTCCATTGCATTATCAATATGCAATATCCCGCCGCCGCTGATATTGCACATCGGGGATTATCGGGGGCTGCCACGTGCGCCAGCTTCCCCGTCAGCGAAAGCCTGGACGTACTTTTCCCCGTTCGGCCCTGGACATTCCGCGGACATTCACGCGCACGAGCACCTCCTCCGAGTGCTCCTCTTCTACTTCCTCCTGCTTCCTCCTGCTTCCTCGCCGCTGCTCTCCCCGATCATCGATGGGTGTGAGGGTAGGAGGGAGGGTTGGAGGGAGGGTAGGAGGGAAGGGTAGGAGGGAAGGGTGGGAGGTTCCGCTCGGAGCGGCACGATGTAAAAGCGATGGGAAAGCAGGGACAAAAAGTAGGATACGCGACACCGACATTTTCCGCCCAATTACTCGGCTCTTTAATCCAATGACGCTTCGGCGCAATAACTTCTACTTTCTCAATGCACATCATCCTCTTGCCCACGCTCGCGCAACCGCGCTAATTTTATCTTTTTAAGAGGGCTAATTAAGAAGTGGGCGGGGCGGAATGCACATTGTTTCGTTTGTTAAAAATTAATTCTCATATTCGGGACTGGGGAGAGGTACATCTGTGCTTCGGTAAATGCCAAAATCTTTTTACAGCCAAAATCTTTCTAGAGCCTTATTCGCCAAAAAACCAGTGGTAATTTCTGTTTGAGTGCTTTTATGCACGAAGTGAGTAATAATTGCTTTGTGAAATTCGTTCTGCCTTCTAATCAATATCGGTGATACGATTCTAGTTAAATGAGCCTTTGAAAGTTTTGCACCGCATACTTTACAAGTTAACTTAAATACCTAAAAATATGTATTTCCACTAATGACAATGACGATAAATAAGGTAGAGAAACTTTAATAATTTATCTCGAAAGAATTGTATATCGGAGGAAAATTTATGATTAAATATTTCATCGGAGAGCTAAAAGACTAAAATAACCAAAAAAATATTTCTTTTCAGCTTACTTATAACTATACTGTTTCTACTTTATTAAGTTTCATTTCTCTTACAATACAATGATAAAATAATGATTATTTCGAGCATTTAACATAAATATATAATACATATATATATATATATATATATAAATATATATATAAGTGTGTAAAGGAGATTGATGATGTTAAGATGAAAATTAATTAATGTTGAAACAGCAGACATGTATTTTGTGCAGCAAAATTTTTTGTCTCGTTTTTAGATGTTTTATTTATAACTAATATATGTTATTATCAATTTTTAGACACCTTTATCAAAGAAGTAATATTTTATTGCTTAATAGTATACTGATTAAACAGTATATGTAGTTAATAAAAAGTCCGCAATATATTAATTAACATGAAGTATTTTTATTTTTATTAACGCCAATTAATAAGTGAAAATTTTATGACTTTTAAATTTTTTCATTTACTTAATCCAACAACTTGTAGCTGTATTTATACCATAAGTAATTGAAATGAATTGATATACTTGTTATATAATATAATGATTCATACTTGATAGTTATATTAATAGTTGATATTCCATAAGCATAACTAGTGTATTGGTTTCTTTTACAACATTATTACGCGAAATTCTTTTATCTAGAATTACATTTAATCTTTTTCTAACTATTGATTGCTTATTAGCTATTATAAATAATAAAATTAATTGATTAGTATACAAATGTCATGGTTAAATCTTATTCCTCACAGGAGATCTATTAAAAATCTCTTGGATCAATTTAACGTTAATTATATAGTGAACAATTTGGAAAAATATGTATATATTTATTATTTTGTAAAATGATTCACAATGTATATACTAATTTTTGACGCATAAAAAAGATTTTACACGTTGAAAGAAAAAATGTTTAATTTTGACCTCTATTATAGATTTTTAACAATTGAAGCATTTACTATATATATAGTATAAATAATGTTGAATTAACTTATCTTGACTGATAAGTAATTGCCTATTTAGAGTTTTCTATGCATAATTTATTAGAATGTCATTGTTTCTTAGTAAAAAAAAAAAAAAATGAAATATATATTAATTGCGACCCAAACAATGTAGAAAAGTACAAGTGACACCAGAGAAGAAATATTTGCGTGTATCTTACAAAACCCCAATATATATTAATAAATTGCAGTGAATTGCGTATGCATTTCAAGTGCGTCAATATATTCTAGTTCGAATTTCCAAATGTGCATCTTGAGAAGTGTTATCGTTACTGTCGAACGAATACTTCGTTATCATCAATGTTATAAATATTTCTACAATTGATGTTCCTTTTGAAACGTAAGAACTGCATAATAAACGGCTATAGATAAATTCAAAGTGTACTGTTAATAATAAAGAATAGTATTCCAACGAAGCCAGATTGAAATTATTCGTGTCGCTTAAAATTACGATTAGGATACATATTTTAGAAATTAAAATTTCATTGAAAATTTCAGACGAAATGGGACTATGGTAAGGTAAATTTTTAATAAATTTGAGAAATAATTTACAATATATATATATATGAAAAAAAAATCAATGCATGACAGTTATTAGTGGGAGAAGAAGTATTGATTTAAATCTCGAAATTAAGGATTTTCTCGTGATTTTCTCGTGTTTTTCATCAAAGTTTTTACTTACCTCACTTACCGCCAGTGAAAGGGTATTACGTTTAAATTGTTAAAACCGAGCATAATGTAATGCTCTATATAATGTAATAAGCTTGTCAGTGCAAGTCCATTGGAGTGAAATTTTAATTCTTTTGTTTTACAAACAATGCTTTTAAATGCCAGAACGTATATCTATTTATAAACAATAGATACGAGTACCGTCGAGATGTTTAAAATATTCTCCAATGTCATTCACATATAGCTTGCACGAAACTATTATAGCGTCGTTCATGCTGGGGCTATAAATTTATCAACAGTATATTGCGTAGCCGAGGCGCGAAATGCAAATATTGATAAGATACGTTTTTGCTACTCTAATTATTTCTTGTCCACTATAAGTGGATACTTTCTACAACTAACAGATGATCTTGCGAAAAGAGTGATTCCTTTAGAGTTGAAGGAATTTTCGAGAAACATTCTCATTGCGTCGTCTTTCTTCTCAGCAACGACGTCATTCAACAGAGAAAGGGTAAAGTCAATAATAAATAGAATTAAAAAATCATTTGGGGATTCTATGACTTCTTGTTGTAGCGTATTCCAATGCACAGCTAGAATATAAATATTACTCCAGATTTAAGGAATAAAATGTTTGTTCGAGTTACTTAGGATAAGGACAGACAGTTCCGATAAACATTTACGTACTTTCTTTCAGATTACTCGTACATGAGCTATGCGATTATAATAACGTTAAGTGCGTAAATAATGTAAAGATATTTCAATACAATCAATGATATAGAGTATCATGAGATAGGATGTTTGTAAATGGCTAATTTATCGAGAATGCGATAATCTATAATTCGAAAAGAAATTGGGCGGACAAAATGAGCGAAATATTCACGTTCCAATAACATTAAACAATCCAATAGCATTAAGCCACTAGTCATATATTTACTTGCAATTACGTTCACCTGCTTACAGAACAAAGTTTCAATGAATCTTAGCTTTGATTATGTAGAAGAAAAACAGTAAAAATTAATTAAGGTTACATTTACATATTATCATATATATTATTTAAACTATCTATATCGTAAAACAAGCTAATGGCGATTCTTAAATTCTTATATTCTATTAAATAACACGAGATTCTTATTAATTGAAATTATTATTGTGCTAAATACGATTTGATACGGGTCATCAATATTTTAAGAATCCCATTCGTATTCATATATATTATATTATATATTATATATATATGTATATATTAATTATGATAGTTATTATCAGTGATTACGACCGTCCACTCGGGGGTATACCTTCATAGTATTATCTTATTAATTAAGTCATTGTTTGGTCATATTATTGCTAAAATCGTATTGCGGATAAATTATGCGAAAGGCGAATAAGAAAATTGCAGGCAAAAGTAAAATAATTGGTATTCTATGTGGATAAAGTTATTTGATTGAGGGTTAAGAAGAATAGATAAGACAACACACGAGGAGTCAAATGAATACACTGGACCAATTATTAATTGAAAGAGAACCTCGACTGCCGATTGAATTAAATAAAAAATGAGCAATAAAATCAGCATTGTGCTCTTTCTCGGATACCACCCATTATTATCAAGTCTAATGAATTTTACGTCACGATGGCGAGAAATAATCAGGCATTGCGCAAAGCCGAAGAAACGCAAGTGGGAGGTGGCATTCGAAAGAGCGACCGAGCGTCTTTGTCTCTCTCTCTCTCTCTCTCTCTCTCTGTCTGTTGCTCGAACCACTGTCGCGCATACGGCTGGCGCTGATTAGCTCGACCAAAAATAATTTATTTAGCGACAACGACTCTGGCTACGACGTCGAGTGCATTATCTCGTCTCGCCGAGATTGCCCTCTTGGAGGAGAAGCCCTGTGTTTTGCCTCCTCCTCCTCCTCCCTCGTCCTGCGCTTTTCTTTCGGTCCGCCCGATCATCGTCTCTCGCACCTACAGATCCGAAATGCAACCTCACGTGGAAGTTTTTGTGGGGCCGATACTCGGGCCTCAACTTGGAAGCTTTTCGCGTCTCGCGAGGAGGCTGCAGCAAGACTTTTGTTGTCGAGCGGCGCCGAGGTGGGGGAGCGGGCGGGGAAGCCGCTAAAAATGTCAGTCAATTGCGAGTTGAGACTCTGGCGAATGAGGCGTCATTGAGGGAGAAAAGGTTTTATGAGAAAATAGCGGCTTAAGCGGCACGACGAGTTTCGAGAAAATAAGAATCGTAAGGGGGGGGGGATTGGGGAGTTGGCTCGTGTCTGATTAGCGATTATAAAGTGGCAAAGTGGATAAGCAGGACGAGATAAGATATGGGGAGTGGAATTGCAGGGTAAGCAAGTGGTCCTGTGAATCCTTAAGTTATCATTGCCGTGTCCCTTAAATGTATCACACTTGCTATAATTACACATTGCGTAATGAGCACGATATTATAAACATTCTGATTTCGTCGGGAATTCTCTTGCAATTACCTCCAAGGAATTTGTGCTTTTTGTTCGATTAAATTATTTAAATTTTGTGTCACCAGCAACCACATCACCAACATGATTATCAGTATTATTATGATTTTAATTTTGAATATCCGACCGGATTCCTCAATTTAATACGATAATTATACCATTTTTCCGCTACTTTTATCCATGTTAACTGCTTGTTTTCTTTTTAATATTTTCTAATAAATGTATTTAGGACGATTACTCATCAATTCATCACCAACTCGTGTTACGTTCAATGTTTTTTTTTTCTCTTCTTTTTTTTTTTTTTTTTGAAGACCATTATGAGCTTTGGGTGTTTACCTGAAATTCTATTTAAGTACGATTTTTCATTGTTTGTTTAACGAGATGTAATTATCACTGAAATATCTGACAATGTAGAACAATGCTTTTATGCTTTCTTACTTTTATTTTGTCACTGCTTTCTTATAAATTTCATTTTACAGGCTCTAATTTGGAATTTCAATTAAATTAAATGTACAATTTTGGACGTAATTATAATTCGTACTGCCGTTTTGCGAATTACAATTTTGAAAGGAAACATTGATAATTCGAGTAATTATTAATTAAGTAATTGACAATTCTTATATTGCGAACAAATTAAAATGATGGAGTTCTTCAAAATAAATTGTTTTTCAATTGCCTCTTGTTGCGGCTCTTGTTCTATTAAATTTTAATAACTTGAATTATTTCTATATTTAACCACATTATTAATCATCGTTAGCCTAATTTCTCATAAGATAATTTCATCTCACTGTTAATTGAATAATTTACGTATTTGGTTTCATCGTTTATTTCAATCAATACTTTTGATGTTTATTGATTATTTTATTGCAATTAAATTTTCTATAATAATTTTTAATGCCATATCATCTTGAAAATTACTGTTCGCAAAATACAAATAGTCGATGTATTAGTAGAAAAAAATATTCATTAAACCGTTTGACTATGAATACTAAATGATTTGTCAAATTATTACGCTAAACTTATTTTTCCATAATAATTATTGTTATCTATTAATTATCTTTAGTATCAGCAAGTATTACAACGAAAAGAACATTATTAACAATAGAATTGACAATTATAGATTTTATTCTATGCTATTTTATTATTTTAGATTTAGGATTACATTTAGAATTATATTGATTATTTGAGAATAATCTAAATTGTTTTGTCAGATTTAAAATAATCTGTTCTACGATTTCCCAGCTAATAACTAGCATTTTTATTTCACTTAATTTTATCCAAATTCAAATATTTCTCGATTAATTTTATATCTGACTTATTCTCTTAAAGAATATATCTTGTTATAACTATTTTTCCCTCCTAAATATTTAATTTGAATTAGTCTTTATTTTGTACTTTATATTCATTATCTTATAAATACCATTTTATTTACACTATTAAATACACTACAAATTTCTTCGCGAAGAAATCGTGTAATTTCTCTCTATTAATATTATCACGCGCGCGCGCGCACGCGCACCTACAAATACTTATGGCACATAATTATAAATGCTTCTTAACTTTCATGCGTATTGCAGTAAAATGTTTCAAAGGACTTGAAGGGTTAATCATTGGAAGCTCGAGTGAGCTCGAGTAAACTATTATTGACTTATTAAGAGACAAATATTCCTCGTTTTACTCCACTTCACTTCAACGCGACATTAGTATATCTTGAAGGTTGGCGCATCTTTCTTTTTTGCGAATCTAAACATTTAATTATTTTTAAGTAATTATTCGCTTAATTGAAGGCATTACCGAAATATTTATTTAGAAATAATATCCTAATTATATGTATATACATTTCTTTTGAAAATACTATCTTTAATACTCTTTTCCTAAAACCTTTTCCTAAGAATTAATTAATCAATATTGAAAAGATTATTTAAATAATTAATTTAATTTATCAGAATTTATTTGACATTTCTTTAGTTTCTATTGCATTCGTTTTTCTTTCATTTATTTAAAAGATAATTAAGAACGCGTATTAATGTTTGTAAAAAGTGACTTGCTACACATACAGTTGGTATCTCAATAAAATTCTATTCGTTTATTAATAGCGATCCATTTTCATTTAATAATTAAATATAACTATCGTAATGAATGAAATCACTTTCCGATTAAACGAAATTTAATAAAATATATATAAATATGTGCAGCAGCATATGAAATTCATGTAAAGTTGCTATTAATTGGCAAATCTCGAAGTAAGTTTTACCACTTGATACGAAGCTTATGACTTTTTCGATACATACGTGAGATCTTTGAATTTGCCTCCTCGTTGAACAAGTCTTACACAACAAGTTCAAGTATTCATCCTCCATTTTAGCAATGCTGATTTTAATTTTCCACCTATACTTACCAGCACAGATTTTCTATAATAATAACGCATGCCGGAATCCATCACCGAAATCTATCAGCTCTCTCTTTCTTCGCTAATCGAACATCTTTGCAATCCGATGCACCACTTCACGGGAAAGAAAAACATTCTCTATAATAAATTTCACATCTGTCCCTAGAAAATAATTGTAGAAAATAGCAGAAAACTACATATTAGATCGGCCACATTGTACTGATTAGATCGATTTGTTTTTTTTTTCTTGAATTGCTCTTACCTAATGCTGACGTTAATTTATTATCCGCCACTTCTTTCGTATGGCCTTGAGATCGCCATTATGGAAGAGAAAAATAATCTTCTCTGCACTTGGTGTATGTATATTCGTAGCATTATTGGCGAGCTGTACGTCACAGCCAATCTCACCGTCGCTCATATTTTTAGCGAGAGTATCTTGTGAATAGGTCGACGAGAGCTTGTCACTTTGTTTATCGATTCTCTTACCTTCTTCATCCATCGTCTCTTTCGTCGTTTCATACTCATACGACTAATAAACTTTCAAAGATATAAATAGCACACTCTGCAAATTTGGTCGGCTAATCGGTATCTTACACTCTGATATTTTGTCTAATTGGGTTAAATTATTCGACTTCTGCGGGGCGCTTATCTCCTTTAGCCGACCATGTAAAAACAAATGCGGAAAATAAAAATACTTTTTACCTAAACCGATATCCTTGAAACGCCACGGCCTTATCAGTTATCTTCTCTCCCGCTTCCCCAAACTTTTTGTAAATTCCCTCCATCCACGATACCTCGATACCGATCTTTTTCCTATCAACAAGTACAAGTTTGAAGTTCGTTTCATATCTTCAACGGTAAACGGTTATTGATGGAACTACAATACAAACTTCTTTCTTCAAACCTCCCGACAATAAATCCCTACTCAGCCATTCTCTTTTACACACTGTATTTCGATTACTTAAATTATATTTTCGGGCTTTTTTATCTCTTTATTTTTTACGTGATAATGAAATAAAGCTGCCATATAAAATAACTGTCTTCATCTCAGAATTGTTATGTATCATTTTACTGTGAAATTACTTACACTTACTCGAACGTAGTAGAGGCTTCGTAAGGTTTTGCGCATAAAATAAGCAAAAGAATAGCGGCTAAGTTCACCAAGCCCAATCAAATGTAAATTAATACTATAGTTTCGGTAAATTAGTAGAGCAGTATTTACACTATAGAGTAGCGTTACTTATATATATACTTTATATATGCCATATACTTTTAAATTTCCCATACTTATTAGTACATCATAGTACATTGTATAATTATTAATCTCCCCGAAAAAATGTTTGCCTATTCGGCTCATACTGGGAACCAATGGAATGTCGATTTATCTAAACATTTTTACAACTAATTTTTAACTCTAATTACCGAATTCAAATAAAGATGATATAAGTCTTACATTACATGCCCAAAAGAAAGTAATATTTTTTGGAAATGTAACGAATGTCACGGAGTATACGATAGTACAAGTTCTCTATGTAATCGTAATTTTTATCTAATTTAACATTATTTCCATTATATGATATTATTGTTATTGTTATTGTTGTTTTTTGACAGTTGCAAATAACGTTTTAGCGTCCCTAAAATAAAAGTTTAATTTTTGTAATATTTCATCTACCAAAAAATTATAAAGTTACATAATAGCGACATTATAATAATAAATTATAAATTATAAACATTATTATAATCTAAGTATTCGATTTTTATATAGAATTTTTATAAAGAACATTCAATTATATTGTTAGTTTACTACAAGTACTAAGTTTACTACATTCCTTACATTATTTTCAGGGCATGAAGTTTAAGACTTGGAACAAATTAATTGTCAATGGGAAATATGTGAAAAGGGAACCAAAAAATTTAATATTTATTATTGAAATCAAAAATCAAAATATATATTGAAGGATCTAATTTTACAGCTACATGAAAGTATCAGCCAAAGAAGCCTAATTTCATTACATCAATAAAACCACTCGATTTCATCAAAATTTTGTGAAAATTTTGTGAAAAATTCAGAGCATGCACGAGCGTATATTATATCTGTCATATATTTGATATATATTTGACGCTTGCGCTTAAATTTACTCGCTTACGTGTATATTTTATTATTATGTTATCGAGCCTCAGTGGCATTGTATTTGCATTCTTCCATTAAATATATCCACGTTAAACTGAAGTAAGTACTGTTAAAGAAACTTAATATTGCCTGATCAAATTGACAGCCAAACACATATAAATACGAGCGCAGCTATAAAACGGACTGGCAATGCCGGTTTTCAAGCCATTATATGTTATATAATAAAAACTCTAATAAAGATTCTTCTGTTTTCCTTTACGTATCATTTGACAAACTTCAACATTGTTCAAGAATCGAAATCCACATACTCACGAATAAATAATCATCCACGTGTAATCGTGTAAACCTGTATACTTTAATGGCGAGGAAATATTTAAACTATTTGAGGAATCCACGCCTCCCGAGACTTCACGTCTAAAGCCGAGAAGAACATTTTTAATTTTAATTAGCCATCGAGCTCTGCATAATCAATACAAGTCACAGTGGACGTGCGATTAATCTCGCATTGGAGAGGCAATTAAATGAAAAAAACGCATACACATCTTTAGAGAACTCACCTCGCACCAGCCAGACAGACAACATCAATCTGATAAAACCCAAACTTCACTCCCCACCCCCCACCACCCCCCCCCCCCCCCCCCCCCCCCCCCCCCCCCCCCCCCCCCCCCCCCCCCCCCCCCCACTCAACGAGTGTTCTGTAACACATTATCAACGGTGGTCTCCTCTTCCCACTCGCCATTAAGTCTCAACGAGACCACTTTTTCAAACGACACGTGCACAGATCGTAAATGAAACGCACGTGCGACGCCTACGTAAAAAGGCATGAATGTTTGAATGAGCGAAAGAGGCAGGGAGTAGTGATAAGAGCAAACAAGACTCACGTAAGCGAGACATAAAGATAAGGGTAATTGTATTCCTCGCTCGTCCGCGTTTATATCGATGCCTATGATTTATTCTCTCCCAGATGCTTTCTGCTTTCCGTTGTTTTGCCGATGCATTCGAGTCGCGGGGGGAAAAAAAAATTGCGTAAGTATTAACGGGACTTGAATTGCACGCATAAATTGTACGCGACTTTTCTTCGACCAGGTGCATTAATTTTTAAAGGAGCTCTCAATGTTGCATTAGCTACATCTGCTTTTCGAGTTTATAGCTAAAGGATCGAGTATTTATATATAATATCACCTACACATACATGTACATTGGTACTGGTACTCAAATGCTGCGATTGCGAATCTCGCGCTAAGTTGTTTCTAGTTTCAAGCACTCATTACCAGTTACCAGTAGTGTTTGGCTTTATTCAAATTTAAGTTGCACGGAGCTTTTAGGCGGAATTTTACATGCGATGTGTATGAAATTTTCAATTCAACGTTTACGATGATGCATAATTGGACTAAGTATGCCGTGGCATTGTTTTAGCACATTTCACGCAACATATTCCTTTATTATATTGATCTGCATTTTATACAATGTCCTAAAATCTATATCATATATAATCATATATGTATATTAATAATATATGTCGTAAAATATGCATGAAATTTTGGTAAACCAAGCTCAATTTATTTTCTCTTTAAACTCTAGAAATAGGTTACAGGCTCTAACAACTAGTGTAATAAGTAAATAAATGTAATGGGTTATTAAGCGATGAATGAGCACAAAGTCGGATAATCGGTAGGCAAAAACTCACGATTTTGCTTGAGTGAATACGGCATATTTATTTGAAAATATTACCAAAGTAGTTCATATAATTGTAATAATTATTGCGGAACTGAAAATTATTAAGCTCCGAGTTACGTGAAAATTGACAAAGAAAACGGGCTGTATTGTTATTTCGTATTTATAGTCTCACAATACAAATAAAAGTAGAATTCATTAGAAGCTCTTTTATCTCATTTAATTATAGTGTGTATTATTAAAATAATGTGAAAGGTAATTTTATAAGTAGCACAGCCGAAATCTTAAAGTAATTTAATAATCTATTTCTAAGTAAATTGACAATCCACAACACATTATTATCCAAATACATTAATATTATTAGTCACCGGTACAATTAAACTATGAAAATGTCGACCTAAACGTTGCAAATGAGATTTTTAAAAATTATGTAGATTATGTAGGCCATGACGAAATTTTAAATAAAATCTAAGAAATTGCTTATAGTATTTTAATTTAAACTCTATAACGTATAATGTAATAATATTAATATTAACAAATATTAAACAATAAAATTAAAAATCAGATAATATGCAAAACGCTTATTTGATTAGAATATGAAGAGAGAACAATAAACATTATCAGTAAATTTTTAAAATAATTCTCATGTAATATTCAACTGTTAAAGTAAAACTTGAAATTGACTCGAATAACATTTAAAATATTAGTATTAAAATAATAAAAGTATTAAATTTATATTTACGACATTGGCAACGCGATATTCAATAAATCTAATGAATATTTATAAAATTAAGAAGAATATTAATAAACTTCTTATTAATTTTATTCTTATAAATATTTTTTTAGTATGTTAAAAGTGCATCATAAATACACACACACACTTACTGTATCTTCTGTCTAATAAATAATAACTAATAAATGTTAAAGTATTATTTATCAGAAAAATTTCTCTTATAAACAAATCTGGAGCTGAAGGAAACAATATTTATGTTCTTATGTTCAATATCTGTATAAATATTGTGATTTTGTTTGCTCGTATTTTCCATATAAATTGATTTTATTGTTATACTTTATGTTTAATACAATATTACGCTGAGAATGTAACTATAAAACATATAATCTAGGTAATAAATATTTATTTTGTGCTATACAGTAGGAAAAAATTATAAAACTTTTGTAAGATTGTTTAAGAAGTTGTTGGAAACTTATTCATATATATATATATATATATATATATTTCATATCTTTTTGGAATATGAGAAAATTCAAGAGATATTGTAACTTATAGAAATATTAGAAAACAAAAATATCAACTTAAAAGTTATACGTTAATTTGTGTATAAAATCGATATAAATAGACGTTTAACCTGAATTAATGAAAAATATAAGACATTTAACCAAAAAAAAATATAATAGATATTGTGTTTGATAAATATTTGATAAATAAATAAATTACTGTCATTGCAAATAATTAGATTTAAGATTGATAAGGCCGAGATGAAAATATTTCTAAAATCCATTTTTAATTTGAAATATTAAATTTGTCATTCATTTGACCAATTTCTTAAATTTCTCAACCAATCAAACCAATCCGTCAATAAAGTTCGCTAATCTAGATTGAATATATATATGTGTGTATATATGTATATAGGGATTTTAATATAAAAACCAAATTCTTCCGTTGAGCAAAAATTATACGACGACGAAACTTTTACTTCTTGTTATTTGGAGTTGAACTCCAGTTGAAGGCCAGCGATATTCACACCTCGTACACTTCCTACCCAAACTATTTCAGATCTCATTCTTCCTTTTGAAATAATTTATGATACGATTCAACTCCTATGAATGCCAATGAAATCAGACTTTCGTCAATAAGCGTTCAATTTTGTATGCCATAATGAATTAATTTGCTCTGGCATAGTCAACTAATAAAGTCAAACGTTCGGCCATAAGGGATTTCTATGAGCACGATAACCAGTTATATTGATAATTAATTTCATTATTGAAGATGTATTTAATAATTTGAATGTATTAATTGAAATATCCTTTCAGGTAAAATATCATAAATAGTTTCGTGTACCGAGTATTGAAGGAATTTTATCTTACTAATGAATTTAAAATTTAAAGTTTTTCACTAGTTTATTTGAAATTTATATATTCGCATAATGCTTGATGATTTAAAAATAATAAAATATATTTTTGATTTAAAGAATTACACGGTGTTTTTGTGAACAAATAATATTGTTTACCTGGTATTATTATGTATCGTAAACAAATATGAATTGTCACGGATGTGAGTTTTTTTAATTATTATTTCTCTGTAAAAATTGTATACTTTTAATACTGTACGAAATTGTTTAAACTATAAATTATGCCAATTATTATTCATTATGTTGTTTATGTTTCGCAATGCCATTATTTCTTTCTTTCTAAACACGTTTAAATAGAAATGCATCGACTATATATTATTTCAAATATATATTCATTGGCATTAATTTTTGTTGTATTAGTATAGAATTTTTTTCTCAACTAATTGGATACAAATTTAAAATCCTAAATGTCAGATTTTTAAGTATTTAAACAAAATGTTAAGGAATTTGTCTTTTTAATTTGAATGCTCTAACTTGGCTGAAAAAAAAACAGTTCATTTTAATGAAATATAATGGTGAACATTACAAGTTAAAAAAACTTAACATCAAGTCTTTATTAATTATTAATTACGTGATTGCATTCGTAATTTTACGCGCAAGGAAATAATCAATCTCCTGGAGAATAATGTAAGGAAGGAAAGCTATCTGTTAGTCGGACTTGGAGTGAAAAAGAAGGAAAGACGATTAGTTCACGATTCACGATGGGAATTACTTTACTCATACAACTAGTGGAACTATGTAGTTTGCGTGAAAATCTTGAATGAAAATCTTAAAGTATAATCGAACTTTGGTGCCTCGATGATAGTTAAGATGAAAATGCTCGAAAGAAGGCGAAAAGGGTAGTACAAGAATTACAATGTACTTGGCTTTCGTAGAGAGATGACAAAGGCCGCGTACATTCATACACCCATTTTAACTACCCAAGTTACCATTCACTTCGTGGAGTTTCGTCAATACCCCTAAGCAGCTCAATTCGACACTCAATAAAACATTACGCCTTCTGCCTACTCTCGTGAGCGAAGAATCCGATTATTTAGATTTTTTTTTTCCCGGTGAAAATGGCTTCGAAGGAGCATTTGCTGGCTTGGGCTGAAAACCTCTCATTAGCGTCATAACGTGAGCGCTCGAGGATGAGATGGAAAGCTTTTTATTGTTCATTGAGGCGCGAGTCGAGCCACGCTTGTCATATATTATCGTGGAAATTCTGAATCTCATGATTAGTCTTAAGGTAATTGTTAGCCTTTATTTCGCGATTAGCCGCCGATCGATATTTTCTTACGAGCAGTGGATTTCACCTCCCAGCCCAATATTCCTTATTATTTTTATCAAGAAAAGCTTCAGCCGAGTGCAGTTTAAATATCAGATGCTTCTCATAATAATAAGGCCATCGAGAACATCAACTTTGACCCTTTAAAGTACGTGTCTACTTTGTTATTTTATAGGTGATATGTTTAAATCCACGCTTCAGATCTGCGAAACAATTGTCAAATGTATTCGCTAATTAAAATCAATTTAATAACAAAGATCGAAAGTTCCAAGCTAACAAATTGTTTGATTGAAAAATTAAATGTTTAAATTAAATAGTTTACGCTGATCAGAATGTGTACTGGATTTTAGCGACTCAAATTTTTTTGGACTTTGACGATTTAAAAGACGTTTTCATGAGTTTTTAAAGGGTTCTTTTTAATTATAAAAATAATTTTTATGGAGAAAAATTAATAATTACACGAGATTTGAAAATAATTAAAATTAAGGACAAAAATTAAAATTAGTTCATAAACTAAGATAAATATAAATTAAAGTATCTTGTATATTGTTTATTTTTGGTAATATTTTTGATAACGCATTGCTCTTCTTCGCTCGTATCTCATTTATTCCCGCCCCCCCTCGCTCTCTCTCTCTCTCACTCTCTATTAAATCGAAAGCCTTTTATTATAAAAAAATTATGAAATCTAGATAATTGAGAATATTATATGTAATGATTAAATAATATTAATTGATATTACTTTTCATTTTAAAATCTTAGTAAAAATTTACTAAATGTTTTTTAATTTGAAAATTATTTTTCAATTATAAGTACTTTTAACAAACAAAATATAAACATGTATAATTAAATAGAAAATTAAATAGAAATAAAGCTGCTCCATGTGCGTGAGCAATATATAATAATAAACCAAATCATATTTTTATGTACTAAAACTAAAATATAAAATATATTTTAAAAAACTCGTTGTGGAAATAGCTTGTTGAAACATTTTATAAAAATTTTACATACGATCAAAAATATGTAAATATAGCTTGACCAATTAATAATATTAATGCGCAAGATTTTAAAAAAACGAACATATATTTCAATTTTTCATCAACTGCATAATTTAGTTATAAATTATAATCTCACTACTCGCGGTTTAAATAAGATTTTGCAAGAAGTGTGCTGATTTTAATTTATCGTGTACTTTAGTATTTTTAATTACTTCAATATTATTATTTATTATGTCGTTTAAACAAAAACATAAACATTAGATCTACGATATGAAATAATATTATGAATCTATTGAGAATATTGAAGTTTATTTATTGCAAATCGACAATTTATAACGTCAATCGGTAATGTAAATCACAAGTTTAAAAACGAAAAAAAGAAATGAAATATTCAGACACTTAAATTGTTTCATTATAATAGATTTATTTATATTGCCAAATAAGATCCTCTAATGCATTATTTACAATTTTTTATAATTACGTACATAATTTTGTAGTACAACAAAAATTGTTAATTCTCTCATAAGTATGCATTAATGTTTTCAATTACAAATATGAAATACTCTTGGAATAATATAAGATACAATAAATGTCAATAGACGAGATTATTCCTTTGAATTATAAAATCAATGGTCGATTGAATGTGTATTGGTTACAAATTTTACAGCAATGTTATTCTTTATTTAATTATCATAGGGATTTCGTGTTTTAACATTTGAAATCGCAATATTTTAAATCCTAAATTGTTTTCAGCTATACTTTCTTTGCTTTAGTTTCAAAGGCGACACGAAGCATTGTAAGTGTGTGTGTATAATGGAGCAGTGCAAAGAGATTCCAATAAGCGATATCAATTAAGATTTCACGAAAAACGTCTGAACTTCTAATGGAATATTGTTATCAATATGAGTCACAACTTCAATTCGATATCGCATCAACACAGTCTTTGCATTCTTTAATTTAAAATTAACGCGCTCGGGGTAATGAATCGGGCATTTGTGCATGGATTTCAGTCTAATATGGAGATTAGAAAATTTTTTCTTTATTCTAAAATACATAACAATATTCAAATTCTTTCAGCCCACCAAATTCGAATCCCAATATGATTTGTGGTTGTTTTCAATTTCCAATCAATCAAGTATACTCGCACACTATTGCGCAATACGAGTAGGAAATGTGGATTGATATTTGAAAGATGATTTCGAAAGCAAAGTTCAACGAGTGCATCTGTAGACTTTTTTTTAGCTTTACATTAATTAAATGATAAAATTTCATATTACATTCTTTAATAAGAGCTCCTATCGAGTTACATTATAATTCATACAGATTATAGATTATTTTTACTTATTTGGAATTTCTTCTTATTTATTCGCATAATTGGCAATATTACATTCAAAGCTCTAAATGGAAATCTTGTTTGCTTTCACGTCACAAACTCGAATTATAATATCACTGCAGGAGCTTTCAATTTTTAAATGTTCTCACTATTAAAAAAAAACGATTATTAGATAATAATATAATATATTTATATTAAAAATTGTAATGCTGACCGTGTCTTCGGTAGAGTTCAGAGTATAATTAAATGTTTAAAATTAAGTGTTCGCTTAGCCATATTTAAATGATATCCAGTGCCTGATTATGGTAAATAAATTATACCAAAGAATTAAGGGCTTCTTTTCACATTGAAGATTGCATATATAAAAGCTATCTGATAGCACAATTTGATTGAAATTACTTGCAGATAATTAAAATAAAGTAGCAGATTTATATTCTCTTATCGCTTCAATTCCATCGTGCTGATCAGCCGATAAAAAAGCTGAATTCTGTAAACAATACTTTGTACTCCACAGCTGATATTCCTCTTGAATATAACTAAAGGTTATATGTATAGGTAGCTAAGGATAATCCTCAATGGCTAATGAATCTAAGCAACTCTCTCTCTCTCTCTCTCCTCGATGATATAGGAACTTTTAGCCATTGTCAGTCGCTAAGTGCTTCCCTCTTATCTCCGACGTACGATCTCTTCAACGCGAGCGAGCTTGAAAAAGCTTGCGGATAAGACTTTATCTCGTCAAAGACTTTATTATAAGTTTGAGAATGGAGAAGCGCAGCTCAGATCGCCGCATTCTTCGGAAGCCATAATAATGGCCGATTAATCGTTCATTATCGCAAGCTTCCTTCACTCCATTGAAACAAGGTACAGGATAATCGAACTTGCAATACTCTTGCGAAAAATAAGCCCTGGCAAATGCACTGGCATATAGGAGCGATCGAACCGATATGCATTTTTCATTGTGTGGGTAGAGTAGAATTTAACATTGTCATACTCGCGTGAGAAAAGTCTCCAATTCTTGTCACTTTCATTATAATTATGCAAAACTTGTATTGTTGAGTCGCGTTCAAGATAATTGCACGAATTCACCTTGATCTGTTAATAGTCTCGTGCTAGTCTTAAATTATTACTCCTCACTGGGCAAATGCTTCGACAAATAAGAGTCCTGATGCATTGGAAAGGACGTTAGTGTGAAAAATCGTAGCGAAGTAGAAAAAAAATCTATTTTTAAGAATTATAATCGCGTGTAAATAATAATAAATTTCCATATTATAGTGGTAATATGTAAATTACAAAAATCATTCGCAAAAATATTTATAAATGCCATATAAAGAGTGAATTTTTGTTGCATGAAAATTAATTTTGTTCATATATTGTACGTTACGAGTCGTTACCCAAGTTAAAGTTTCTATTCCATAAATCATTTATTAATATATTATCGATATTAATTTGTCATGATATACAATACATAAGTTTATTCGTAGAGAATAATTAAATTTCGTATAAATTAAAGTTTTCTTGTGCATGTACGTGTATATTATTTTTACTTCACTTGTTCTGCAATGTACTGCAATGTAATGTTGTAAAACATAACATTTAACAGAAATACATACTTACAGAATATCTAATTCCAAATTTGATAAATTTGCCAAAATCAGTTTCACCAAATGAAAATATTAGAGTAATATTTACAATTATTAAGTAATAGATTTTTTCAATTTAACTTATTTTTAGTTGTAATACTTGTTGATATTTAGGTACAGTATGTGTAAATTAGGTTAAAATCAATATATAGTCTGTATATCTGTATATAGTCTGTATATAGTCTGTATATATCAATATATATTTCGGATAAGAGCAAACATAGCGATGAAATATTTTTTGTAAAAGAGGAATTCTACTGCCAAGGTTACGGCACAATTTATTGAGACTTTTTATATAATCACAAACTTAAAGTCTCGTTGAATGAACATTAAATAAAAGATGTTATTTATATACAATTTATATACAAAAAAATATACAAAAAGAAATTTCTCCCATCTTCTGAATATTCTAAGATTTGTGAAATTATAACAAATAGCCATGCGATTTACTTATGAGTAATGCACAATAATTTAACATTTAATGAGAATTATTCTTTGGGTAAATTTTATGGGAAAATCGCTTATAAATTCACAATTACTATTATCCATTACTATTATCAATAAAGTATTATCAATACAATAGTTGAAAAAATCTTGCGCGCAAAATAAATTGTTCGAAAAAAGAGAGCATTTCTCACTCTTCGAAAGTTTGAATTGTTATGAAAAAAGTTCTCCACATTGCTACCGTGCGCTTTTTATCCTTTTTCTTAATATATTTAATAAATTTGAAGTCGTTATTGTAGCTTTCGCACTATTCCAAAGAGTGATGTCTTATTTATTATTCTACATACGTTGCTGTGTTCTTTGGTGAAAAAAATGTCCAATAATGAACGCAATCAATACCTTGAAACAAGAATTACCTGATATCTCTCGTAGATGCCTAATAACCAGTTCAAATTACCGAACTTTACGTAATCGAGCGATCGATGCATCGCACTCTTGAACGATAATCGCTCTTAAATCACTATCATTTAACGCAATTGAATTTCTTTAACGTCGACGCGTTTTCTAGATCCAGCTTGCGACCATGTCCAACGAGTCCAAATCTCCATCCCCAAGACCCTCGAAAATGTTCCCTATAAAAGTGCCTCGTAAAATTCTCAACTATAAAAAGCCTCGATTCCGTGTCGTATTGTACTGCATCCTCGACTTACCTTTCACATCCATTCGCTCAAACAGCTCGCCTTAAAGCTCGCCTTAAAGCTCAGCCTCTAAAGCTCGAGGCTCGCCATCTCCGGCGATATTGTCCTCTATGATACGCGAGACAACTCGCAAAAACGATAGATCGTTGGTTAAATAGAAAAAGTAAAAGTCTAATAGAGCGTGGCGAGATAAGCCGAGGCCATCTGATTCAGAGCGCGCGATTGCCTTTTGCTCGCAATATGAATTAAAATTAAAAAAGCTTGGCCAACGCGTAGATGCGTGTGATCGTCAAAGATTTTCGATGCAGCCGCGCAGTCGCATGGCCGACGAATTTGTCTCGACATTCATCTCCCAAGGTCGCCCTGTGCGAAATGCCGCGATTTATTGGATTTGAGGTGGGATTGAGCATCCGAGTGACATGAAAGCTCGCGTCCTTCAGGTCGCAAGCATTGGGCGAACGGCGCCAAAGGCCTGCCTTATCAATCGACTCATTCTAATGTGCCTTAAAGGCCTCTCCTGTCCTGCGATTTAACTACCAGGTTCCCATCAATTTCCCATCTGTAATCTGTGCTTCGAGGTCTCAGGCACAGTTTCGCTCAAGAGGTTAAGCTTGAATAGCCGTTTTTTATTCGCTAGGTGCTGCGAAAAGCGCTCGAGTTTGCTACTCGAAGGCACGTTGATTGGCCAAAATAGCAAGTGCCAGGGCTAATGATTAACGATATGTAGTTCCACGATCATAGGATGTTCTTGCTTAGATGGCCAAGTCGGTGATAAAATGTCGTCGGATGGGTCGATAGCGGTGTGGTAACTGCTCGTTGTGTCCACGTTTTCGGAAATAAGACACAATGCCATTCCGATAATAATTGATAGTCATTGATGAATTGATCTGTTCGATATAGAAATCCAGTGCTTTGATGAGAATGACCGTTTGCGCCTCCAAGTGTCAGTCCCTGTGCGAAAACACATTGATACGAGGCGAAAACAGGCGATTCGATGATTAATCGATTGCGCGGGCAATAATGCCGAAGTATAATCATAATTAATTATACTGCCATTCTAGGTTCCTCTTAGAATTGAGATTTTACGATTACTTGCGATAGTGGGGGCTCAAGTACGGCATATTGAAATTCAATATTAACATTCGGCGTGATATCGCAGCATAAAAATCTCCAGACAATGATTATTGAGAAAATTGCAACTACAATGGCATAGTGTCAAAACTCGGCTTATGTTAATCTTGATTAAAGATGATTATACATTAGGTGCTTCGGAAGCCCTTAAACGTGTACCACTTGACGACGAGAGTCAACATAAAGTATTAGATATGAATTACGCCAGACGCCGTTTATTCGACGCGTATGTCATTAAAGCAAAATCACATGCCATGAGCTTTCATCTCATAATCACGTGACACTTATAAGCTCAATTTGGAGCGAAATTAATAAATGTTATCTAATGGGTAATTGAAGGCGTTGTTTCGACGTTGTTTTTAGAAAGCCGAGCGAGGAAGACGATGTGCCAAGCTGAAAAATTTAAAATTGCCGGAATTGAAGAACGGCTTGTTGGCAGTACTCGCTACATCCATCATACTATTCGTGGTTTTTTTTTCCCGCATTACGTGCAACTGGATGAATTTTGCTTTAGGCCGATGTATCTAATTGTACGTGGAGCCTATGAGGTTATTTTAGCCGATGAAAAGCTACAACTCGCGTGCTGCCCGGCCACTGCCGAGTCAGAGTCTTTTCACGGCAGAGTCTTGTGGAAAAGAGAAAATTTTCAGCAGCGGACATTGTCCTGCCAAGGCTTGTAACGACAACAACAAAAAAAAAGATAAACGCCTTCTCAATAAATATCCCGGATGCTGGACTTTGCGCTTATTACGCAAACGCGCACAAGTAGACAAATAGAATGTAAGTAATAGAGGCGCGCAGACTTATTAATTTATTAAGGCATTTTCGACTTTAAATGATGAATTTATCGTCCAAGAGTCACCCGCGCACAAGCGTTACGTGAAATATATATTTTGTATCAAAAAGCTACAAAATAGCAAGCTTACATGCTCGAAATTCTTTATACACGCTGCTAAGCTAAAAATACAGATGATCTATATTTACTGGCATACACAATTGAAAGCGTTGTTTGCCATTTCTACAAGCGAGCCCATGCAATTCTCTCATTACAATAAACAAGATTGCTAAACAAATTTATCAATATCAATATTAACTTGAAATTATTAACTAGAAACTGCGATAAATGCGCCTCGTTTCAGCACCGACACCTATTCCTAATAATTGCCGATTTATATTAAACGATTAAAGCTTGGATTAATAAACGATCGTGAGAACACATTGATCTGCTGGAAAAAGCGCACGTCACGCGGCTCTTGGGGACTACTATGCCCATAGAAATCCCAATTTCTGCACATCTCGCTTTTCCTCGAGGCATCCGCCAAATAAAAAGTACAGGAGAAGTAGTGCGGCTAAATTTGGCTCAAGTGACACTTGGTTCGGCCAGGGCAAAAAGCTCGGAAAGCTCTCTAATTGAAGTCTTCGGCTTCGACGTCTTTTCTTCCCGGGGGCTAAGAATTGTGGCGGATCGGGGAGAAATCGGGAAATGCGAGAGGGACCAAGTCAAATCACTTAGGAAAATTCCAATGGGAAGGGAAAAGACGGCTTGCATTATTCAGAGCCACGAGTGCTTTCATATGCGACAATGCCACGAATGACACGAGGGGGGGGAAAGCTACCCGGACACTTCGATTAATGAGGGCGCAACATCGTTTCTCTTTTATTTCTCCCCGGCGTCGAGGGTTTTTCCTGTTCTTTATGCGCCTGCCCGAGCTCATTTATTTTCCTTAGCTGCAGACGTCTTCGGCCGCGCTAGGAGCACAGCGGACGAATCGTTCACAAGTGAGGGAGGGATCCCGTGCAATTTTTGCCAAAAAAATGTCGCTCTCGCGAGTCATTATGATGATTGAGTCGGAAGGGCCGAGGGCGAATTATTTACTTTAGCGGCTCGATAGAGGGGCAGCAGCAGTGAGGGCAAGTACGCGATAGAAGGAGACAGGACATTGGCTCGAAGGAAGCCCCTAACCGAATTTGAACATAATTTGAGAAGATTCAGACATGCTTTTGCCTGTAATTGCTTATTTGTTTGTTGAACGTTAATTAGAATTAAGGGGCAGAGAGTAGGAAGAAGCAACAGACAAGAGGAAAGAATTCCTATCGAGTTTTAAATCATTAGTGGAAACTATCGTCCATTGAGCGACTTAAAATGAATTCCATAATTTATGATTTGAATGCTATTCCGTCGTGTGGCCAATCTATTTTAAGTTTGTATTGGAGTTTGTATTGTAACCAAATTGAAATCGATGACGAGTGATGGAAAGCGCGATGTACGGCTCTTGGACTCGTGAATAAATTTGAAAGCTTGGAATGAGCAGAAGGTAATATACCCTTGGGAATCTTTTCTCTGATAAATTCAATGCACTCGAGGCGCTCGCGTGTAATAAATGAAGCATTTGGTCATACGATTCTTTTGTAGTGAACGAAGCGCTTTGTAGTCGATTGTAATGCAACGTAAAATCAACGTAAATTCAAACGAGCCACAAAATGTCGAACTTGTTCCGCCACCCGCGCCATTGCTCAATTAATCCGGAAGAGTCTATTAATAATATTGCTGGAGCGAATAATTGACGTAGTGTGCTTTAGCTTGCGATGTGATCGAACGTCGGAAGCTCCAAAATCCCACTGCGGCACGTATCTCGCTGCGGAAACGAATGAAATCAGCCATTGAAAGCTTATGGGAAGAAGAGACGAGAAAGTCTCCTCCCGCTAGTGATACGGGGACACAGTGATAGTGGCCAAGGAAGAAGGGACTCTGGCATTTATCAATAAGGCCCCCGTCCGACAATTTACGCAAATCCCAAAAGGGAAAACAAAGCCACACGGCTTCCTCGACTCTCAGCAGCACGTGACTTTTCCAACAAACTCACTCGATGGCGCGGCTCCCGCGGATCGGCAAGCCACCGATGGCATATCTACATTGTATTTGCGGACACGGGGGCGCATCTTGTTCGTTTTCTTGCCCCTCGGGGTCGCTGTAAAATTAACTTTTGCGCGGGATTGTAGAGACGCGGCTCCCTTAAAATATGCGAGCTGGCGGCGAGTTGCTCGGTAAATGTTCGAAAACACGAATGTGAATATCTCGTCGTCGTCGTGGTCGTGGTCGTCGTCGTGGTCGTCGTCGTCGTGGTCGTAGTCGTCGTCGTCATAGTCGTCGTCGTCGTCGTCGTCGTCGTAGTCGTCGTCGTCGCCGTCGTCGCCTCGTTTATGCACTGAGCTCCTCGTGCATTGTGCCGAGCTTCTCTTCGCGCTGCCGAAAAATTGGACATTCGCTTCGGACTCGGCAAAGTTCATGTGCTAGGAATGCGCTCCCGTTCGCTACGTATTTTCGGCACTTTTTCCACGCTCTTTTCACCTGTTTCGTACATTTATCGGCGATTGTCCCGGCCTGTCGCTTACGTCGCTCGCTCATTCAGCATCGCAGCTGGACTCGAGAGATTAATGTAAGCGGCGATTGCGTGGGAATAGCGAATACATTGAGCGTTCCATCGAATGGCGATTGGCCATTTAAATGAGAAAGCGACGGGGGAGAGGAAATAGTAAGATGATTGGAATGAGCTTGAATGGCTATGAAGTGTGGCATGGAAATTTGCGAGAGAAAATGAAAAGGCCGGGCTGGCGGCTGTAGGACGAACGTTAAACGAATTGGAGAATAAGCGTATTTGAAATTATTTTCAAACTTGCTTTGCAATCCACGTACTCACTCATAATAAGCCCAATGACTGCGAAGCATCTGATTTTATAATGTCTGAATTATTTTGGAAATTTCGCACAAAATACTTTTGTATAGATTTTTCTGCTCCTTTTGCCTGTTTTCATTTTGACTTTGTTCACGTGTACTCGTCGCTCGTGCCTCTTATGTGGCTCTGCTGCAATCTTACACTTGATTTTCATTATTCATTATACTGTCCTCTCGCCGATATAAATATACGGCTTCGAAACAAGTACGTCCGAATGACAATTTTTCTTGCCTAATGAGTTTATCGAACAATCGCTTATGTTGTATTGCAACGCTGAGAAATTGAGGATGATAAATGCAATCCGTATGCTTATTGAATAGGCGAGTGTGCGTTTAAAGCAGAAAAATAATTGACAAAAGGGCCTTCAAAGGAAAAACGCACTGCTCGTTTAGAAGGTAGAAGCAAATTTGGCTCAGCTTGCACTCAACGAAGGTGGTGGCTCGATCGTTTGATAAATCGGCAGAGCTTTATCGGTATGAAGGAGGGATGGAGCGTGGCTTAAGTATTAAGTGTTAATAGAAATAGTAGTTTTTTTTTTCGCTGGGAGTACACGTAATATCAGTCTGCGGCATTCAGCCACGTAAATATTTATTTACCGGGGCTCCTCGACGTTATCCGCCCAGCTATACGATCTATTCCTTCCTCGGAGATAAGGCGATCGCAGTCGCAGTCAGAGAAACGACGACGATGCAAAAATCTCCGGATTTTTTCTCTTAGCGACGCGCAAACATTGCGCGCATCACTTCACCCCCAAGCGAGCTTACGTCAATTGATTACGACACTTTTAAGACAGACAGGCAGACAGACAGAGAGAGAGGTTTGGTGACTCGGTGCGCAAGTATGACTTAGCGGTCGGTAAACAAGTCTCGGAACTATTTGATGCTTTTTTCTTTTCAAGATATCTAATAGCGTAAATGATAATAATAGTAAGATATAAAATGCGGAAAGATTAGATTAAATATTGTAATGGAATGTTAATAGTTGTGAAAAATGCGATGGAGTAGGGGTAAATTTTTCAAACAGCAAATCTATTAATTGGAAGTAACAATGAAGTACAAAAGGGGTTATCTAATTATAAACGTTAGGGCACACTTTCTACGGCATGTGTAATCGTTGGTGCAATTTTACAGATGTAGCGTACATTATGTATTACATGCATTACATTGGATCAAAACTCGACATTCATTCCTAAAGACGAAATTGCAAATAGCAATTGTATTTGTTTTGCAAATACAATATGCAGTGCAGTATTTATACACAAAAATTTTACTAAATTTTCAACTAATTGTATGTTTCAAAGAATCTATTGACTTATATATATTTTTTTCCCTTTTATATTTACGAAAAATTATCCTTCAACAGTGCATGTAATTTACAAAATGATAATACTATTTTATTTTAAAAAATATATTTATCTGATCTGAATAATTTAATTGCCATATTTGAAACTGTGTGTACGAGCAATTAGCCTCATTGCCTTTCATAAGTTTTTAAATTTCAATCAATAAATAAATGCTTATTGAATAAATTGTCAATATAGATATGTATTAGGTATCTAAGGGGCAAATGTTCATTAAAATAAGAGACAAGTATTCACCATTCACTTTTAATAGATCAGTATCAATATTAATATTATCCATATCACGGGGGGGCATTGTCTAATTGCATAAAGTTCATTATTCTCAATTATTCTCTCGAAAATTAATTTTTAAAATAATAAAAATGAGCGCTAAATTGTTTACATAAATAGTACCTTCATCACACGATCGAGCGCTTTTTCACTCTGTTAGTTTTAATTTTGAGTTACAGCCTTTTATGCGCATTATTTTTTATTGTCTCGAGTAGAAAAAACAAATGCATAAATTAGAGGATATGCGTCCGTAGTAATTGGGTGTAATATTGTATGCGTGCGTAAGCGATACAAACGGCGAGCCAGTGAGACGGATGGTGGCGACGGTGTTGGTAGCGGACGTCGCGGGCGGCGGCGGCGACGGCGGTGGCGGTGGCGGGAGGCGGGGGGAGGCGAGGCGAGCCGCCGAGAAGGAGAGGGAGGAGTGTCTGCACTTTATACGAAGGCGATTTCTTTCTAGACTAAATAATGCTGCGAGCTTTACTTAAACGATCGTGATTATTTCACAATCGTGCGCCAATACATTACCACACGTGATTTTGCCTGCACTGTCGAGCTACAGACGATGTACGTCGTACGTGCACGTAGAAACATTTTATTTTCCTTTTTTATGACAGCAGCTTCTTTCTAAGAGATTCCCGTATTTTTTTGTCTCTGTTTTCGTTTTATTAGCCTCTTCGGCTGACAATGATACAGAGGATCAATCGATTATTGTTATTCTCGGAACGGAAGTTGTATGAAAACAAAAATTCGTATGCTTAATTATAATCGATGAGTTGCACACCTACGTACACGCAGTCATTTCACACATACACGCGTACCCCTATTCATATGCATATATATATATATATATATTTATATTGGCACTCGAATACCGAGAGTATTTAGATCAAGCCAGATTTACATCTGATGTACGCGATCTTGTAATTGACGCGATACTTTTATTTTTACAAACTTTTAAAGCAAGCGAATCATTAGCCTCAAAGTTTTAAGCATCCATCAAATATATATATATATGTACCGATTTTGCAATTTCTCTTGGAAATGTTTAAAAACAGTTTTTTTTCGACAAAGTAATGATGAATGTTTAATTATCCGCTTCGTGCACGAGTGAATCTAACTTTAGTTGTTTCTGGCACAGTCGCGAAATTTCGATTTTTTGAAATACTTGTCTGTCAATAGATTCAACTTTGAATCGCATGTCAAAGAAACAGAGGTGCTTTTTATTGTCAATATATAAAACGATATTTCCTAGTACTTATTCATCAATAATACAAATGATATGTTTTGCAATTTTCTCTTCTTTCATTAGAAAATATAATTACCCTGAAAAAATTGTCTCCACCGATATACAGACGCATAAACATAAAATTAAATAAAAAATTGAAATTTTAGTTATACATTTCCGTGAATTAAATCAATATATGCTTACATTTTCCGTAGACTTTAAATACGATAATTAATATAATAATAATAATAATAACTAGATACAGATAATTTAAGTAGATCACTGCAAATAACTATTTTTTAATTAACTAATCGAGCGATATTTATGATTCAATATTGAAGATTATTTAATAGTTGAAATGAGTTTCTACAAAATGTCAATATTTGTGATTAAATTTATCGGACATAATTTAAATAACATTTTCTTCGCATTTGTACAAAATGTAAAACGTTACTATTTTAAATTCGCTACATTGCATGCATTTTTTCAAATTCTCATATTCTGGTATTAACTGGTGCTTTGTATTTTTATATCTGAGATAATTATTTATGGACAACAAGTGAGTATGAAAGAAACATTTTGGAAACAATTTAATTACGTAAGACTTATTTATCATTAATCATAATATTAAATATGACATTTTAATTCAAATATTCTCGCAGCCATTCTATAATGATTAATCCAACAATTCTTGAACATGGAGATATATTATGTTTTATAAAGAAGAGTTTTTTATTCCGCTGACATTGTTTTTTAGAATTTTACAACCAATAATAAATGAATTGTCAACTCGGTAGTTCTTAAATAATAATTCACAAATAATATTTTATACCAAATGATAATACAAATATGTTCAAAACATATTATAATCATTATTTTCGTATTATTCTAATAATTACTATCTAATTATAATTATAATTATTATTATGTACACATTATTTTCATTGTTTATATTTGAAAGTAAAAAATACCAATGTATTGATACAATAAATATTGTACAATAAAGAAATAAAAATACAGAGAAAAGTGCATATTTATGTATAAATCTCTAGTATTCTTGAGATTCATATCATAGATTCAATTCTTTCTCCTTACCGAATAATTATTGTAAAATGTTGTCATTTTTTATCATTACTGTACTTACAATATACATAAATGTAAAATGTTAACAAATTCTTTATTTAACCAAAATTTCTAAATATAAAAAGTGGAAATATTTTCAATATTTTAGAAATATTTCAATAAAAATAATTCAATAGCTTAGAAAGTGGTTATCTACGTGATTTTTTTTATTATTAAAACAATTGAGAATAATATTTGAAAAATGTATCTCTAAATATTATATATGAAATTTGTACTTAAGTATTATTTCATAATATTGAAACTGAAAATGAAGGAAAAATCTTTGAATAATTGTAGCTTTGAATGTGTAATTTCTTATTGAATTTTATTATTAAAATCATGTTTTTAAAGTTATTTGACTTAAAGTACATGATATCGTATAATGGAATAATAGAGAAACTGTTCCATCTTCACTCTTATAAGATTAAACATTATATATATATCATAATTTTAGTGAATTATATACAATTATAATAACAATAAATAAAAAATATTTTACATACATTTGGTAAGTTGAAAAATATAATTCTAAAATTTTTATCAAAAGGTTATGTAGTTTTTATACAAACAAAATTTCATATGTAATACATAATTTTCTATGATTGATAGGGATTTATTACCAAATAAATGGACTTAATAACTGCAATATTTTTCACTACTTGATCCAAATTTAAATCTTTATTAATGGTTGAAAATTAATATTTATACTGCTTGTTAACTATTTATAACTGCACTAATCAGATTTGATTGTATTGTTAGCTTAATATTAACATTCTCAAACAGTGCTGTTTATTTAGCAATAAATACAAAAAAATTTATCACAAAGCATATTCCTTTGAAATACATTGTCGAGAAGTTTAATATTTTGAAAGTATCCCTATAATCGCCGTGTAACGTGTTATCGGAATAATCTCTTGACATAAATTAATCATTACTGTTACTTGGTAAGGTATAAATTTTAAATATTCTTTAAAACTATGCTAACGGATTATATAAATCAACGATACTCTATAAAATATTATATAGAAATAAAGAATAGAAAAATTTGTTTTAAATATTAAACGCTTTTTTTTTTTAATTATTAAACGGCTATAATAGATAAGTATATATATATATATATTAATACTATCCAAAAAATTTTGTGGATTAACAGAAGCCATTAAATTGCTTTAAATACAAATCCGTCAAGGACATAAAAAATAGTTTAATAGAGCTTTGCATTAATGATTTTCATTTGGAATATTATAAAAATAAACAAGAATCCTAAAATATAACATCAATCTTACAATTTGACAGTGTAAATTTACTGCAATCGACGATAAATAGCGTAAATATACCAATAATATTAACGGGGTATTTACAGCACAAACTTTTTATTCTTAAAATTCCTATTTAATCTATTTGATATTCTACTACTAATATTAGTAAATATAAAATGAATTGCATAATAATTTCTTTATAATATTGAGGAGAGAATAATGAAAAATAAAATTGAAAGTGTAATGGGAGTAAATTTGTAAAAAAAATTCTCAAGACAGAATTTCAAAATTAATAAAACAATGTAAGTTCCCTCAGTATTATTTCAAGGAGATTATTTTGAATTTTATCATTCATCTTGTCCATTGATTTTTCATATAAATATGTAATATATGCGTTGAAAAAGCATGATATATAACTTTTAACAAAAATGTGAGTGTGAATTTATAGACTTGTGTACGTACATATACATATACATATAAAGCAGTAAGGCACTTTTAACGACATGTGTTTCTACAAGTGTAATCATTTATATTGTTTTTATGATGTTATATAGATTTGCATGCATAGGTATTAAAAAATATTATTTCTACGTTATTGTTAATCATAAATTAAATAACTTTATTGCTGCATTATTTTTTCTTTGTTACAATAATTTACGATACAGAATTCCATATGCATATATAAACACACACACACACACACGCACGCACTTATTTATTTGCTTATTACATATTCAATACATATATTTTGTTTATATATCTTTTTAAATTTAATTATTTTATTCATTAAATCTAAGATAAATATTGTTGTGCGTATACTATATAAGTAAATTGATCTTCATTTGAAATAATTTATTAGATATTATTGTTATTTGAAAACTTTCATGCAAAAATATTATCTCATAATTTTTTTTATCAAATTATTTATGAAATTATTTGTCATCGTGTATTTTACACTTACATAAATATTCGAGGGAGTAGAAAATATTATCATATTTCCCATTTCTGTATGAGAGCATTTATATTTTTCATTTATCAATATTATAGTCATTTTGTATTTTAAATAACCTATGATGGTATTTCATAATTATAATTAACATTTCATTGTTGTAATTCAAAGAACGAGGTATAATGTAATAATAACATGAGAATTTAAATATTTATACTGTTTAATTGTGAAGATGTAATAGTGTGGATTAATTTATAAAATTTTGTTCATATTCGTTTCCAGGGGATTCGTTTAACATAAGAAGCAGGTGATGAAATTTGTTGAAAAATTAAATGATTGTTTTTATCATGTTTGGCTTAAATTGAGATAATTATGAATATTCTGCAATTATTTGTGCAGATATTTTAAATTGTGTTATTTAAATTGTGTAATATTAAGTTTGTTATAATTTTACAACTTACATTCAAATATCAATTTAAACTCAAATTTCAAGAATTGAGAAAGCTAATCATTTTTATTTATATGACACGGCTGTACATAGTGTATTGGTAAAGCACATCTTATATGTTTTTGTATAAAAATACGTTACTTGTTTCTCCTTGTCAAAGGTATTAACAATGTTCAATTACTTACTAAAATTAGTAAAATAATTTTTTCAAATATTATTATAATAAAAATATCTATTGATGCTTCAATGCTATTTATACTTGGGAGAATGAATATTATATTCCATAATTAAATTGAAGTTGACTGAAAATAAATATTTCATTTACATTAAAAATTCATCTGCAAGTGCCGTTATATACATATATATATATATATGTGCATAGTTTGAACAAAGAAAGTTTCAAATAATGAAAAGTCATAAAATTTTAAAAACCTGTTTGATAATAATTTGAATATTAATACAGTCGACTGATTATTGATAAATTACATTCTTCCATGTTTTCTACAAATAAGTCTCAAGCCATCTCGAAAAGATTGCAATGTATAAGAATTTATGTTTAGTTGATAGTGATGTTAATTTAAATATTTGCATTGTCCCTATTGATCGAATGTTGTCTAAATGGTGATACCAGCGATTAGAAATTTTTATTTATCATGATAAGATAGCGGGGAAATTTTTTTTTAATATTTTAACATAAATCAACCTTTAATATAATGTAATTCGTATATGTAATATAATATAACCTTTAATAATAATTCATTGCTCTTAAATTGATAATAATTATACGACGTGAGAAGTGAAGTATTATCTAATATTAAATTCTACTTCAAAGCCATGTTTTCTACATAATTTATGCGACCGTTAAATTAACTTAGACTTCAAATTATTTAAAAATATAAATTGAATTTAATCGAAATTTAAATAATTTTTCGTTTGCTTGACACATACAAATACTTTGGTGTATGTGTGGTTTTATCGTAAAGCTGTTCAAACAAACCTTATTACCTACAATCGGCTGATTCGTTATGCAAATGTCGTAAAGTCTATTTACGTGCTTTTACTTCAATCAGTATGTCTATATCGATTACATTCCATTTAATGCTCAATAAAACGTCTACAGAGGTGATAAACCTTAAATACCAGTAATTCTACTTTATTAGTATAATAAGGGCAAGAATTAGCAATGAAACTATTAATTACATCTATAAAATATTCACAAATAAAAAGTATCTATTAATGTATTAATTAGCTGATTACGGTTACATACTGTGATTGTAAAATGCCATAATTTTACAATACGTATTATATAAATTGATTACTGCATAAGTGCTATGCGTGTGTCGGAAGGGTGGGAGGGGGGTACACAATAATTTTTTAAAATTATTTTATATCATTTTATTAGTAAGCAAATCCCTATAAAGAAATGTATTTGAAAATAATTATTTTACATCATTTTATTAATAATCAAATAGTTACAAAGTTAAATTTTATTTTACTTATTAATAAAATACGAGCGCCCCATTATTATTAAAACGATAAAAAATGTTACGTAAAAGATACTTTAATTTATTAATACTTTTGTTTATATAGAATGTAGATGCATATATTAATACTGCTTATGTTATATAGAATTGTAATGACCTAAATTTCCTCGTAGTAATTATTATTTGCGTTATAAGTATGATTTATAATAATTAAAAATTGAATATTTAAATATATATTTTGGTTATGTCATTTAATTTTAGCCACGTAGAAAGTAATAAATAACAATGTTTCTTATTTATTTTGATTTACTGAAACCAAATGTGAAGTCTAAACTTATACATAGTATGTTCAAGTTAAGAAGTACATAGAGCAAAATAGTCCAATCATGATATTTTTATACGTGGTCATTGATCTTCAAATCCTTAAATGTACAATAAGTGAAATGTTTAAATATATAGAGTAATATATATATTTTAATTTACCTTATAAATTGCTTACTTTTTCTAATTATTTTTCTAACAACTTTTTCTAATTCTTCTAGTCGTTTATAAATGCTGCCTTAAAATTAATAATACACGCAATATTGACACACTTCATAGAGGCATTGTTAAAAAAAATTTTTTTTCCCAATATATTAATATATTTCTTTTATTTCTATGAAAATATTTCATCACTTTTATAAGCATAAAAAATACATTAGCATGACATAGATTTTCATGATCTTTAAAAGTTCTTTAATTAAATTAATTTTCTTGTTTATGTGTTAATATCCTTTATAATTGCTAATTTAATATTGCCTATTAATATTGCCTATTAATAAAAAAAAAAACATAAATATACTTTTACATGATAATATGAATTTCAACGGAGTTACTCTTGTTAAATTATTTCAATAAAAGATTCTTTTCGTATCCAACGTTAAATATAAGCTGCCCATTAATATACTAAATATCTTAAATGAAAATACTATTATATTATATAGCCTTAGTTCTAAAATTGAGTTTTCGAAATTCTAATATGTGCTTTTAAAATGACAAGCTTCTAATTTTTCATATTAAAATAAGTTCACGCACTAAGCATCACTTAAGCCGACATTTAAATTGCATCCATATATTATACAATATATGGCTGTATTATTAGAATCTAAATATCATGACAATAGTTATCAGTTATTTTTCTTACATATTCATCTTTACATAAAATCTTTACGTGGCCAAAAAAATTTTAACTTTTACCTTTAATCATTTGCAATCTTTGTTGCGTTACTCCATTGTTCACTCGTCTGCTTAAAAACCCTATCCAATATCAACTAAAATTGAAAGCTAATCCAATTTAATGATTTACTTAAAAATTTTGCTCATCGCCTCATCATTTGCAATCACTTGGACTTGGTCAATTTCGAATGTGCAAAATACTTTTTCTGCGTTTCACCCCCGAAGTTATAAATATGCAAGTCGCACGAGTTTCACGCGATATATATTCGTAGCCCCGCGAGCTCGCGTATCTAGGTATTATATTTATACATCCAGCCTATCCATAGATACGTTCAGCTGAAGAGAGACAGAAAGAATGAGATAGAGAGGAAGAAAGAAGCAAGAGATGGAAAGCAGCAGACCTAGATGAAGATAGATAAATAGATAGATAGATAGATGGATAGATAGATAGATAGACAAATGGAGTTTGGGAAGTGAAACGAGCGAGATGCAGAAAGAATAAGAAATAAAGAGAGCACATATAAATATAAAAGTGAATAAAGATTTATAGGGAAAGCAGGGGCAAGTGTGTAATAATAGTAAAGGAGGAACTAGAAAATCATTTAATATATCTCGGAGGATTTTCATCGCTAAATTTTATTTTCATACTACGTCGAAATACATTTTCTTTACAATAATTTCATTTAAGAAAATGACAAAAAAAGAAAAAAAAAGAGCTTACTTCGTATACGATACGATCAATTGCATCATTTTAATTTTCATTATTTGAAATTACATCGTTTAGGTTTTCATATTTATAATTTTCAATAAATTGATCGATTATTTCATAGAATAAAGCTGAATGTAAATTTCGTTCAACATTGGCTTAAAACACTATATTACATTAAAATAACAAAGCTAAATGCGACTTAATTCACAATGAGTGATTTATATTTAGAAAGCTCGATACAGTAGTGAAACTATAATTCATAAAATTTATCAAACTATCTTATATGCAGTTAAACTAAACGAAATGTATTATTAAAATTATTTGTTTCTATTTCTTTCAATACTTTTATATTACTGTTATTATAAAAAGTTTTACCTGCATTAATTACATTTACCAATATATTACTTATTGTAATATTTATTCATCCACTTTGTGTCTATTATTTATTGTCTAGATCTCCGTATTGAAAAGTTAAAGGTTATCTTTCATAGACTCGGACTCTACTCTCGAGTACTTTTATGTACTTTCTTAATGTGTTTGAGTGTTTAACGAGTCATTTCGGAATTAGCCTTGCCATTCTTAAATATAAAATGTACCTTTGCTAATATTCATTGAAAATCCTGTTGATATCTAATAATCATGGGATAATTCTATAATATTCATTCTATTTGGCTTCATTCATTCTATAATATTCATTCTATTATGGGATATTCTATAATAATCGTGGGATAAAAAATTCTATTTTAACTATATTGCATGAGAATTATAAATTTCAGTGATAATAAAGTAGTGCATTTAAAAATGTATCTTTGAACATTTGGAAATATCTGCACAGCCTTAAAATTCGTAAAATAATGTAATGGTAATGCAGTAGCTACAGCACATAAGCTATTCTGGTACTCCTTTAAACTCTGATAGTCACTAGAGTAATCGAAATAAGTTCGAATAGGCTACTAAAATAATTTTTTTCCCCTATTAATAACCCGCCAAAATCGTTAAACAAAGAGTCCATTATCCATGAATAAATGAAAGCGCCGATACTCCATCTCCTTAGAACAACGCGAAAGCCTCGTCATTCGGATGTTTATAAACAACAACAACAACAACAAAAACAACAACAAATAATAATGATAATGATAGCAATGTGCTTGCCAGAAAGTAGGCGCAAGTACAGGTGAGTGCAGAGAGCCGTTCCAATTTCAGTATAAAAAAGGGAAAGCGAGTGAAGGTAAGAAGGTGCGAGCGAGGAGCCAAATTTACGTGCGCGTGTTGATGCGATTGTGCGATCGAGATGGAGAAGGAATGAAAGGAAGGCGAAACGCGGAACGATTCGTTCATGCGCGCACAAAACGGAAATAACGATTAAGCGAGTGCAGTGCATGGGTGCAGCGATATCGCGGTAATGATTCGAAATACATGCGGGCGAGGTGCGCGTATCTTACCATTTCGGCCACCTCGTATTGCGCAAGCGTGAAGTAATTATGATTGCGCAACTTTCGTCCCGGCCAATTGACATGGCCAACTATAAATCATCCATTACTCGAAATGAGTATCTTGGAGGTCATAACCATTCGAATGTAGTAGTTATAAGCTATGGGTGTGAGGGAGCGATGAGTCGTTACGTCCTCCTTCGGTCTCACTCTCACTCTCTAATGGCAATTGGAGCGCCGTTGTTTTCGATTGGCCGCGACTCGTCCTTTTCCCACCTGAAAATGCAATCGATGGGTTTGGGTAATCAAGGGGGGATACCTGATATACATGTCAAATTCATTCCATCCACTTAATTGAAGTTATACTTTACATTTGAGACTCGCTGGATTTAATAATAGCGAGCAAGTGATTTTTAGCATTTGTCCTTCGGATTTTCTAAGCTTACCATTGTATTATCAATTTGAAATAATATTTAATGTGCTTCGTATCAGTTCTCAAATTCTGTGATGTATTAGTCGAGAAGCTATTTGCGCGGATTATGTTTTCTCTCGGAGAAACAGCCTGATTTATTTAAAATAGCAAGTAAATGAAAACAATTGATGATCTTGGAATATTTTGAAATAAATTTAGACTCGTTTCGCACGTATACTTAACGCTTGTTACTTTCAATGCAGGCAAGCTAGAAGCTTAAAGACACAACTCTTGCACACCATTAATTTATTCGTCAAATGCTGGCCGATCAATTATTTATCAAACAATTATTTATCGCAAAATGCAAAATTAATGAAAGGGCTTAAAACCCGCTCGACACGTGGGAAATTTTATGACAAAATTGAGGCCAAAGTCTAAAGAGTGAAAAAAGTCTTTAGCATATTGTAAAATTTATTTTTATTTCGTCTCGTGTAAACGAATGATTCTCGTTCGACGATCGAAAGCACAAATTTTAAGTATAAATATCATTTAAATAAAACTTGTCTAAATAAAACAATAGAACTAGTCAAACAATCAAACAGCTTAATAATAGTAAAGATTTGTATATTTATATATATATCTATATCTATGTATTCATTAGGAAAAATGTTGACTATTATTAATAATCTCATCTTTTCACTCTGGAAAATGAAGCGACAACTTTTCACTCTATTTGTGAAAAAAATTTCCGACAAAGTGCTTTTATCGCAAATAATATGCACATTGAGCCTCCATTCCTTATCAGATCTCTAAAGTCTTACTACTAATTCACCTGTATCTATTTGCCAAATTAGACAGAGATAAAGAGTTATTTGTCTCTTGTATTTACTTTTTATCTGATTTCACTATCACATTTTTCGAGCGTACAACTGCTCTCGTACATTTTCGCATTGCCACGTAGCTCTTGCGGCAATTGTCGACAATTCATTTCTAATCCGCACGCAGGTGTCAAACTCTTGGAAATTCGAAACGCAAGGTCAAAAATATTGATTCATCGTATGTTAGAGCATCGATTGTCTAAGATAGGCGATATCTTCGTGAGGCGTTGTCATTCGATCTTTCGACACTTGTTGACAGCTTTTATTTTCAATAATTACTTTAATACTCATCCTCATTAGTCGGCGAACTATATTATTGAATCGTGAATTTCACGATGATAATATATATCTTGGCCATTGTTTTTAAGTATATAACTGTAGTAATTTTTGAAACGATCGATATAAAATTCATATCTCTGGAATGCAATAACTGTCAACATTTACGACTACGGTCCGTTCATACGTCGGGAAACACATATACACACACACATTGATTTTTCCAGGGAAAACTTTCATTGATAATGTTTTCAGCTCAATATTATATCGAGCATGTTAAAATTATATACAGATCGACATTTTATTTGAATTGCGCTCATTCGGTTATAATATTTTCACGTCGACTTATTAATTAATATATGATTGCGTACGATACAATAAGAGAAATTTGATTTGCAAGTCTACTGGTTTCTGGAAGTGCTCGACGAAATCTATAAAACTATATGAATAAAATGCATACTAATGCGTCCGATTGTTAATAAAAATGTTATGAATAAAGCGCTTGGCTGATATCAACGTAAATTTAATAAAGCTCCACATTTTGAAGCGACGTGTCGATTGTTGCGTTTAATAAGATTTATCAAATAAATCAATTTTCTTTCTCAACGAGGGAGCTCAATTGTTTCCTAAAAATCATGTTTTGCAATTTCAATTCCCAAATGTTAAAACATTTACTTTAGTAATATTTTTTAACGCTGGTGAATGTGAAATTAAAGCAGAAGAATTAAAGCTAATAAAATCGCGATACCGATCCTTTACCAAATGCGAATTGAATTTAAATTGGACGATTTAATTATATTATTTTCGAACGAACAATAACTGTTGTATGAATACATGAATTCATTTTAAAAGACTGAATTCTGTGCAAATGAAACATCGATCGGACGTAAAATTGAAATTAAATTAAAAGCAATTGGATTATGTGATAAGTAAATGACGGCATTTTTAAATGAGAATTATTTCATATAATTTGGCAACTAAAAGAACAAAATTACATTCTTAAACGCGCGTAAAATTATTCTCATTTTTATAACGCAAACAATTTCATTTGAGACAAAAATTTCAATCACCTATTCATTTTACACTTATATTCGTCTTAAAAACATATATTATTTTACACTTAATATTAAAATGTGGTAATAACATTAATAACGAACCGCCCATTAACTATTACCAAATATACCACAATACTTGTACCAAAAATGTTTATTTTATCAATTTTATCTAATTACTTGTTTCATCGAATTGAAAAAAAAACAACAAAAAGAAGAAGAAGCGATCACTAAGTCGAGCAGAATAGCCTTTTAATAAACATTTCGACCAGAGTAGAAGTTAAACATTTATAAAAGCAATTATTTTACTCTTCATTCCAAATATCAAGTTAAAGCTCCTTCTATAATTAACGTACGTGCATGCTGTTAAAATAATTATTGAAAAGGAATATCCACCTCCCATTCGTTTATAAATAATTTAATAATTAATGCATTTACAGGGATTGGAAAGGGGAAGCGTTGATCAAACGTGGATTTTCCGACTCTAAGATTCAATAATTTTATTCCTATACAAACATTATTATTTTATGGATTTCTACTTTTAGATATCTCTAGTGTCAACAGTTAATTTTACTTGCGCGTAAATTTCCACTCTCCCATTTTCCAAATGCAATTGCACCTCTTTATTTTTAAAATCCCATACTTTTTCTCTAATATATCTACGGTCACTTTTTACTTTTTTTACCAACTGCAGCTGCATCTTTAATTTCATTTGTGAATGTACATTAATCTCAAGCGCTACATTATTTGTCGGAAACGTTAAAAACAGAGATGCTCATGATAACCGGGATTACTAAGAGCACGCTCATCGAGATTCGAGCGAGAGTATCTTCAGAAAAAAATTTAATCCATTGAATAGTAATGATATTATTATGAGTTCACTTCGTAATTATAATGATTCTTAGCTAGAGAAAATTGAAGCTGTAAATGAAATTGAAGGTCATCATATTTTAAGGATCGAGCTTATTGCCGCGTGAATCACGATTCTTGCATATCATCGGACATGCAATAAATAAAATTACTGCTTAATAATTATCGTTAGCCAACAATACAATTTTGTTTAACAATTAAAGTCAGGCGCCGAAGAAGAATTTTAACGAAACCTCGCATTGCTGGCACATTCAAGGAAATGTAAGCGAATGACAGTTTTTGAAGAAAATGAACTTCTACCAAACACAAATTAAAAATATCACTTTGCTCTAAGTTATTATCCATAAATATATTTCTAATTACAAACTTATAAGACCCATTCCCTTGAAATTTCGGATTTATCGGTTTTCCAAGCTCTCCAACTACGAAAAGCAACAAAAAAAACAAAAAAAAGAAACCTATTTAACATACAAACTAAAAGTAGTATTAACTTTTCAATACATTATTATAAATAATTCTAGTTAAATTACCGAATTTTAAAAGTTTTTGCACCACAATTTTTATTCTATAATGAAAAGTCGGATTTTTCTCTCAATGTTGCAATATTTTCATTTAAGTTCAACAAATTTGTAATTTTTTACGCAAAAAAATCCAACAAACCAATAATTTATTAAAAAAACTTTTTGTTTTATAATATCAGTAAATGCACTTCATCTTAAATGTAAATGATATTAGGTATATTTTACAATCTATTAACAATTATTAGGAATTGATGAGTTTATAAAATTTGAAAGTTTAAATTAATTTATTTTTCCGAAAATTTGTTATAATCTGTTTCAATTAATTAATAATTAATTTCGTAATGTAAAAATATGCAAACACTTGGCGCAGATATTATATGATAATTATCATTGCATCAATTTTAAATGTCTTAATTAATCTTAATCAAACTCTTGATTATTCGTGTTTTATACAAATTTAATCTAGAAAATTGATTTATGTTGTAATTCCTTCAACTTTCATATGATTTCATTTTATTTTCAAGATAAAACCGGCCATTTTCACATTATTTATATGCACGAAATATTTTAATCTATGCAAATGGGTCCAACTTGAAAAATCAAATGAAAAGGAAAGTGGCCCTGTTATTCAATATATATATATATATATATATATATATATATATATTACGTAATTTTTTAGTGAATATTTCAATACACGTGTTATTCATTGACTTCAATAATGCTTAAAGGCAAATAAATCAAATTCTTGCGTTGTAGTACAGAGTTTAATGAATTTTTGAAATGCAAGCAAATGAAAAACATTCTCAAACGCGCAACAAATTATCTATTGAGAGCGTCGAGGGAAACTTGATCGGGAAATATATATTTGACAAAAGGTATTTGAAGAATAAATATTTTCTAGAGCTAAATATCCTACCGATTAACTTACCAAGAATTCAGATCAAAGGTTAATTATAAGTTTGGCGAGTGAATGCTGGCGGAAATGCGAACTTAATCGTATTGTTGATTAGAGGTCTAAAATTTAATCTATTTCTCGTCATTCATCTCGTTCATCTCAAACATCGAAGTAAAATATCAGCCGAAAAGTAGTTGTGTACTTATTCATTTCCATGCCGAATGCCTATTAATCAATAAAATCTTCCATAATAGTGAACTTTTTCGCACATCTAAGAAGCGATATGTAATGTAAATTAGCAAAGGGATTATTATCGAATTAGCGAAGCCTTAATCATCAATTATGTGCGATACTACATCTCCGGATTGCACGGAGGAGTCATTATACCGACTAACATTAGCCTAATATTACGAAAAATCAGCATTGCAATATATATCAGGGCACACTAGATGAACTGATGGGCAGCATTTTTACAATAATCCCCGTGCGCTTCAAATATAAATATGCTTATTTGTAGTAAAGCTCACCTCGGCAATATCAAAGTAGCCTCATGATGGTGCAAGGAAAGGGCATAAATTGGCCAAGAGAGCCACCAAAAGTGTGAAGTATGAGAAATAATATAGTCGCGTAGAAATGCAGAGAAGCTGATAATCAGCCAAGGCATACACTAGAACAGTGGGAGTATTAAATGTAAATGGATATAGCGAGGAGAATAATAATTAAGGCTGCATACATGTTAGCCTCGTTGAACGTACAGCGATAATGCAATGCACAAGGAAGCTGGTGAGACTTTATCGGCGAGACTAAATCGGCGAGACTTCATCCCACCCAAAATCTTAAAAAACTTTATATGAAGACTCAGGGTATCGATCAGGGCAGGATATTGCCGCAAGGTAAGTACGAGCTCGCATATGTTTTGAGAATGGCCGGGCTAATTAGCCGATTGAAAAGCGTTTGCTTTCGTAAAGGCGCTTTTCACGAATTCGCTCGCTCGATTTATCGATCCGGTGATCTTGCAAGCCCTTCTTCTTCAAGCCGCAAACCGATGAAACCACCAATTTTTCATTCGCCCACTCCGGACGCATGAGGGTACGGCCCTTGGATATCGGGTTTGGACCTCGGGACCGTCGGCATCCTCTTCATGGGACTCTCGTGGCCGAATCTAACGAGTATGTAAGGGACTTACGCCCACGAGATTCGTTACGTTATGGTCTCACACTGGTTATACTCATCTACCAGTGTATGATTGCACTTGCACTTGTCGTACGTAAAAATAGAACGGCAGCGGGTGTCCTGACGGACATTTTTATAATAACGGCTAATGATTTCCGGATCGCTATATCATGTTTATTATTGCGAGGGTGTTTGTGTATTATACTTCTCTCTTTATTGTCCGATAATTTAATGGATATAAGGCGTGTATGTCTATCTATATCCGGAATATAACAAGTGCTTATAAGTATAGATGCTCGGCCATCAAATATACATTCGTATGAAATAATTTGACTTTATTTTTACAAATTATCGCTATTTTGTAAGAATTCGCGTGCTTAAATTACGAAGTTGATAGCTGATTTGATGTGCTTTCAATTATTCACTGGTTTTACGCAGCTCAATATCAATATTGCAAAGAGGATCGCAAGTTAATATGATGTGCGTCGAATTCGGCTGTTTCTCGTGAATTTGTAATAATTTAAAATCGAACAATTATCAAAATAATTACTTGCGGTACGATGACAGCTCATTTATATCCACTATTGGCTTATTTAATTTTATCTCGCGCCCATTTAAACGATGCTTTTATATTGTTGGCCAGAGTTTCGTATTATTGTACCTAAATCTTCCTTTAGCCATAAATGCAAGAAATGTGTAATCGATAATTGTTTGCTTAATATACTTTTAATTGAAAATATTTGAAAATAAATTGAAAAGTTTCAAAATCCCTCACTGTTTTCTTACCTACGCTTCGAAGCGATAAAGGTAGGAATTAAAAAATGCTTTTACCAATTGTTTTCGTACCTTTAGATAAAAAATTATGTAAATATTGAATTTATAATCCTATCGATCACGTATTCGTTTGTCCATTCAATTTTACAAAACTTGGTACATTTTATAAGATAAAAACAATGTCATGTTATTAGCCAGTGAGACCAGAATGTTCATACTTTTCGATGAATGCGTTTGAAAATAAATGTTTTTAATATGGCTACTATCATTTAGTAAAATTATTCATTTACAATTCTATAAATTAACCTTTAAGACTACAATTTAGCGTTTTATCAGAAAATCAAGTGCCGCTGATAATTCGCAGTTATCAATAATCCTCTGTCCCAATTCATCCCTGAACTGATTGCTTTAATTTCGCTTACTTGAAAAACTTTAATTATATTACGCTGTTTATATATCTAATTGGAACGAAGGTCGTTTAATTTCCGATAATGAAAATTGCTTTCTAGTGAAAATTGAAGTCTAATTCCATTCAATTGAAATGAAATGTCTTTGCTAATAAAAGGAATTTTTTTCTTTGATAAAAGTGTAACAAATTTCATTCCCTGACAAAATGTTAAATCCAATCCTAATATTATATATATATATATATATATATATATATATATATATATATACACATCCTAATTATACTGCATAAATATCAAATAAAATATTCAATAATAAACGAATGGCTGAACTACACTCTAACAAAATACCTACCAATAAAATAGGGTTTAAGCAAAAATAAAATTCTTTTGTTAAAATAAAATATTTATTATAATAAGGCATTCCTTTTCCACCAAAAACTTGCCTACACTTCTCTTTGGTGTTATCTCCGGCAGAGTCTTCGCGCCAAACATCACCTTCGTTTTCATTACATACCTTGAAAATACAAGAAAAGGCTGAATTGCCCGAATCTCGAATATTGATCTGAGCAAGGGCAAGCAACGCGAGAGGGTAAGAAAAGTAGAAAGTTATCCCGTCACAAATACACACGAAACTTTTCGCCATCCCCGCCCCTCCCTCGCCCCCTGCCCCTACACCGCCACCACACCGCGCCCCACCCCCTGGCTCACTCTCTCGCTCACTCTCTCCATATCAACGTCTTTAGATTTCTCCTGCGAGGAGAGAAACAATGGCTGGTAACGCACGGTTAATATGCGTGGCCACGTAGCAAGAACAACGGAGAGAAAAGAAGTCGACGTTGTCATCGTCGCGGCCGCTTTCGTCGTTGCCGGGGCGCACGTAGGAAAGCCTTCCCCAAGCCTTCCACCCCGAAAGAGACAGAGACGGAAAGGCACAGAGAAAAACAAGGCCGACAGCTCGCGTGCGCGCGCGCGCGCGCGCCCCGAACCGAGCATAGGTGTGGGACACGATCGATACAAGAAGGCCCTCTTGCCCCCAAGAGCAAAGGGAAGAGCGCTTCGTCTCTCCCCCGTACTCTCTTTTCTCGTCTCGTCGAACCCCCCCCCCAACCCCCGCCCTGCCCCCCCCCCACTGACCCCCACCCACCCCCGCATTTGGGAGCGGCTGAATGCAACACCTGCGAGCATAAATCGCGCGCCACCCTCGGATGATCATCGGGAAGCCCGAAGCGCGACGGAGACGGAGAGCGGGGCAGCTTTGGGGGGGGGGACAGAGAAGGAGAAAAGACGCGCTGAAAATAGGCTTCCTTTGTCAGGCAGCCCCTCTTCTCCCCGCTTCTCGCAGGATACCGGCGGCGTTGGCCCCCCCGGCGTGCCCCCCTGCCCGGAGCCGCCGTCGCCGCCGCCGCCTGCGCAGCCCCCGCACGCGCCGCTCGACTTCCACTCCTGGCGAGCCAAGGACGCGCGCGAGGACGATCGAGGTCTGGCTCCCTCCGGGCGATCGATACGCTCGGGAGGATTCGCGGCACGTGGCTCGCGCCACCCTCTCGCACCTCGACCGAGTGAACTCTAGCAGAGGGGGCTTCGATTTTTCTCCTCCCCGTCGCTGCCGAAGCTCGAGTCCGACTTTTTAGAGCGCCGCAAATGTCATGATATGGGCTGCGCGAAAGCCGGAAATTGGAGGTGAAGAGCAATCGTGATTTAGAGAGGGACCTATTGGGGCTCGGCTCTCGCACTTGCCTCTCCCCATAATTAAAGGGCTGTAATGTTCCGGGGGTATTGTGGCTTTGGATTGCGGGGCGAGTGAAAGCCGAGGGTATGCCTTTCTTTTCAATGTCCTGCCGTAATTCGTTGATGCGCCAAGGGAAAAGTGTAATAATTGATTGACTTGGGCTTGTGTTATCGCACAAGTATATATATTTATTTTATGTTGGGAGTTGAGCGTGTGTGCTAGTTTGCGCGATGATGAGCGCAAGCGAGAGGGAGTATGGAAGCCAAGTTGGGTGTGCGTTTGCCAGTGCGAGAAAATAATTTGTGGGAAATTCAACTGTTACAACGGCCAATCGCGAAGGGTATAATAAAGCAATGATTTTGGGGCTAAACAATTGGATTGTCGTATATTGAAATGTGCCGTGTAAGTGAGGAGGACGAGTATGTAATGAGCGGGAAAATATTTACATTTGTCGATCAGCAAGTCGAGAGAAGCAAAGATGTCGATAATTATATAGTCATGAGAGATACCGAAGCTCCATTCTCCAAAGTATATCGTAAGGATAATTAAGCTACGGGGGCTGAGATAGCCTGGGCGTATTATTGTAACGTAGCATGTAAAAGGAGCGTAATAATGTCTTATTAGGGAAATTAAAAAGTAAAAAGTCCGTGAAGCGCGCCGCTCTAGAGCTAAAAATTACAGTGGCAAATTATTGTTTGAGCATTGGTTGATTATCGAATATCCTGGATTGAAGAGAGATAAAATTAAATAATAGCGCGCTTTTATCGGCAATATCGGCGATTGGTAAAAAAGTCGCTTATTAGTGATAATTATTATAAAAAAAATAGTATCTTTATTCTGATTCTTAAGAATTCATAAATACTTCATAAATATTTGTACAGCTCTTCAACCAATAAATATTAATGCATTTGTATTGTGACTCTTATGCCTGCCGTCATTTTACACTTATTCAAATACAGCTTAAAGAGTAGTTGAATATGTATTTATAGACTATTATGTGCATATATAATTCGCTAAATATTATAGATAAAAGCTGTCTTTGCGCGTGCACATAAATTCTGTGCATAATTGCGACAATAAGTGGGGAGTAAATTGAAAATCCTTACAAATTATCAACAATGATTGAATTTGAAATTCAGCCACAGTATTAATATTTTAATTACTGAGCAATAACGCTCTTGGGTTTTTTTCTTCAATATTTACGTATCCAGCTCAATATTAGCGATAAAAATAAGCTATCTGACATTTTTCTGCCAACTTCATGTCCTAAACGAGCTGTTATCGAAATTAATGCTTTCTCGCTCTTGTCAAGATGGAAGGAGCAATTGTATTAATAATTATTCAGCATTTAGACGCGCATATTTGCGGTCATTGTGTGCAGTTTGAAGCTTTCTATTATTAAATTCGACATTCTCGTATTATTAATAAACAATTTTGAAATATTGAAAAGTGCGCGGAGGCTCGAATTTTATTTATAATAAAACACGAGACACGTATGCAAAAAAAAGCGTATAAATCGCCGATAGGGAAGATATATATATTTTGAGCGTAATAATGAGGACATAAATTCCCGGTGAAATATCGTACGCAAATATTTATTTGTAATTCATACGTCCCGAACAAAGAATTTACAAGTGTAAATAGTTGAACTAAATTTCCAATGAAAGTGTGCGTTTAGTAAGGTTTAATTTTAGTATTCGCTTATTCGTGTACACGTAAACTTGAACTAGCTCCTCTCGAAATAAATGCCATTTTTCACGGCACATTGAATTGTCGAATCAAGAAGGAAATATTGAATTATAAATTGCAAATGTAAGATTTGACATGGCATCGCGCGCGCCTGACTATCAACAGTGCGATAGACCGGCATTTGGCGCATGTAATACGATATAGATTACAAGGAAAATGAGCGCTGCCTTCTTCCCACCAGAGCTTCGAGAGTCCGTTCGAGGTTTTACGGCACCGCGAGAACGTAAAAATACGCGCCCAACCCTCCTCCCCAAACTTGAAATAAATAGTTTTTAAGGCTGCATTCGATGCGGAGAGGCGAATCGCATGGACGGCGAGCTGGCCAAGTCGGCTGTAATGCCCCTATGAATGGCCCATACGAAGAGTTGGTTATACAACTGGCCGGAATGTTGGTAATCGCAGGGCCCCCGGTCACCGCGATTCCTAGAAAACATTCGAATGTTTACAAAATAGTGTTGAATCAAAGCGCCGAAAGGTCCCGATGAAACGGCACAGTGAGTCAAGCGCCGAAGAATGCCACATGTGATGAAACTACGTGGCGCTAACGTATTCGCAGTATAGAAATAGTTCTCGCGAATTTTCGGAATTGCTCGCGGGGGCAATATTATGAAAGCAGCGAATTATTTATACGCGGGGGCGGGGTGATGGGGCGGGGGCTGAGGGGGGGTCGGTCGGTCGGTGGAAGGGGGGGTCGGTATAGGGTTATTGGCGCGGGGCGGGGCGAATGTTGCGAGGATGAAAAATGCCGCGGGCGTATTTTTAGTCCCGATAAAGCGGAACCGAGCGAGCAAAGAGAGCGAGAAGAAGGAGAGAGGAAAAAAATAGCGCCCGCGGCTTCTATTTAACCCTACTTGCGTCGCCTAATCTCTAAAATTGCATTTCACGCAGCTGAAAGGCGTGCGCGCGCGCGCGCGCGGATAATCGGCTGAATATCGAGAGGGAGACTCGCGCTTTAAAAATACCCCCGTGCTCGCAAACGTTTTCCCCGTCGTCGCCGATACGCGATGAGAAGGGCGACGGGGGGTCTTCTTTTTTATCCTCGCGGGCAGAAAATAACAATGAAGCGGAGAGGCGCGAGAGGCTGCTCGGAAAAAATAAGAGTTCGCGTCTCGCATTCCTCGCGAGGCGAGCACTCGACGAAGAAAGAGCGACCGGGTGGCGGGAGGAGGGAGGGAGGAGGAGGAGGGAGCGCTCGCGTGTGCGTGCGCGCGCGCGTGCGTGCGCGTGTAGTGGAATAGGAGTCGGAGGATGGGAGAGTGGGAAGGGAGGAGAGAATTCACGTTTTACCGTTTTCGAGCCGAGGTTTGCGCTGTCGGCACTCCGGAATTTCTACTCTCGGTGCGGCTTTATTCCGGGAAGCGTGCCGATTGTCAAGAATCAAAATATTTTCGGTTCCTATAGCGTAGCGGCCGGAGCGCGTGTCGTCCACGACGACGACGACGACGACGACGACGGGGACGGCGACGACGGGGACGGCGACGAGGAGAGCGCAAGCGCGCGCGGGCGCCCACGTTTGCGCCTACCGGACCCCACGATACTCAACATTGTGCCAAAAATTTGATTTGCTTGAGCTTCCGCACTGCCTCGTCTCATTTCCAAGTCTATGCGTGACGACTTCGGCCCGCTCCTTCACATTAAAGTGTAAAGCCAAGGACCGGAAGACGCGCACCGGCTCCGCACATCTTCTCACCATCAATTGAGCTAAGAATCAAGGCGCTCCTGGCTGTCGCTCTGTAAATATATATTTCGCGTCGAATCAGTGTTCAATCAGTCGTTCAATCGACGACTTTGCGTAAGCATGCCTTCGCGTGGCTTTATCGCGTCATTATCGTGTTGATAACGCGAGGGCCGAAACATGTTCGTAATTCACATTATGTAGTTGAGCGATGTTAACCTTGCTCGTCTCACACCGCGATATTGCGGGAAGGAGGAGAGGCGCCGAGGAGAGTAGTTTTGTAGTTTTCTCCAGCTAATTACTTTAATGGGAGCGAAATTGGATTTTTATTTTCTTGGAAAAGTCTATTGATTTTAATGAGTGCTAGGTTTTGCCTTGTGCCGCGCTAATATCTTCAATTAAAAACATATGTTAGTGGCGGTGCTCTTATATGCGCGGGAGGTCGTTAATAAATTATTTGATCAATAATGGAGCTTATAATAATCCCTCGAGTATATGTTATGTGTAATGTGCCTTTGAGAATAAAATGCCGTATTCGCGAAACTTCCATAGTCGTAGGTAATTTGTAATTCGATGTAGAGATCGGATCGATCAACTGAATATTATCTAGCCACTATTTTTTAATATTGCAAATTTATAGTTTCGCAAAGAATTTGACAATTATTTCTGCGCATTCGAGCTGTCCAATGAGAATTAGACAGCGGAGCACAAATAATAACGTTTAAAGTGAAATCTTACAGATAACAGCCACCTCGTAGAAGAAAAAAATTAAAAATAATTAATAATATTACACACACACACACGCACACACATATATATATATACATATATATATATATGTATATGTATACATTAGAAAATGAAATATAACATAAATTATGCGCAGTATTTTTTATTACAATCTACATATAGACGAATGATGGAAAGACGAACGAAACTGCTCAACGTGTACGTGTTGATAAAATGTTGGGCTTTAGTGGTGTGGATTAGGCCACTTGAAAAGTCCAGCTCAATTATATATTGCCGTGTTTCTTATTATTAAGGGGCGAGGAAAAACTTTGTTAAGCAAGCACTTGAACTTGGAATCACAAATTAAACTGCACAAGTGTCTGACTGCATTAATCCGTGACTACTTAGAATGCACGCGTTACTGAGATTTACCGAATCACAATCCATACAAATGGCTTTAAGCCTGGCCTCTCTAAAGAAATAAATTTGCCGCTCGCGAGCAATCAAACCTATCATAAATTACAATTTATGAATCCCCGCAGCCTGCCGTCTCCTAATTAAACGTGAAATCATTGGCAATGGCGGAATAGCTGCTGGTGAGATAAAAATTTCAAATTTTCGAACGCGAGCTGCGGCGAATGAGCGCTCCCTGCCACTGCCCAAGATCACTTGCAGCCTATAAAAATTTGTACCCCCCCCCGCGACGCATAAAATTATGCATACCAAACAGAGCTGTGCCTTTACGGCATATTAGGCTAAAATTTATTGCCGTGCATTTGCACACACGTTCGCAACGATAAAGCTGAAATGCAAGCTCAAGCCGGCAATGCAATGTCGGGTAATTGTGCCCGTTGTGCGCTCAAATAAACGAAACAACAAGGTAATTATCAACAAAATGAATAATTATGTAGACGATGCGATAATAGCGGAATACAACTTACCGGCTCGGGAGCTAAACTAGGAGCGGACGGTCGTAAACCATTTTCTAAAAAGCACTATTCTTAAATGCATAATCTTTCGAGAAATACAAATTTTACGCGGCATGGTCGCACTGTTTACAAATGGTTAGCAGGAAAATGCGATTCAGCTCGGCTCTGCATAATTAACGAGCGTGCACGCGCTCTTTAAACACAGTACCACAAAAAAATATCAATGCCCTCGTACTCTCGAGGAGGAGTGTGCTCCATGCCCCCCCCCCCCGCCAACCCTCCCCCTCGCGCTCCGCCACAAGCGCTTTGCCATTCGCCAGCAGCAGCAGCAAATTGAGAAAGCGAGCGCCGCTATTTCCCGCGATATCGGCCGTGAAGGCCTGCGGAAAATAAACAAACACAGCGACGCTCGCGCACGTCCATTTCATCGGAGCGCACTTTTTCAGCGTCATTCTCTATCCCGGCCTCCTTGCCTCTCCTCGCAATGGCCTGTCAGGCCATTGCCCGCGGGAAAATTGACTTTACAACGGTGCGCCGCCTCCCGACGTCATCTCGGCCCGGCTTCCATCCAAGTACGCTCCCTCCTCCCTCTCTCTCTCTCTCTCTCGCTTGCTCTCTCCTCTCTACCCGCGACCCCGTCGGACTCGCTCGCTCGCTATGCCCCCCACCCCCTGTCTCTCTCTCTCTCTCCCGCTCTCGCCATCTCCCGCTCTCCCGCTCTCGCTCTCTCCCACTCTCGCTCTCTCCCGCTCTCCCGCTCTCGCCCGCTCCCGCTCTCGCCCGCTCTCGCTCTCCCGCTCTCCCGCTCTCCCGCTCGTTCGCTTTCGGCCCGGGGCGCGGGATTCGTGCATTTTTTCGGAACAGCTCACGGCGATCACTTCCAAAGCCATCGAACCCAACCACCATCGCTATGGCACAAGTGCCGTTGCTCGGAATTTCCGTCCAATCCCGAGTCCAATCGCGGATAATGTCCTCCTGCACTTTTCCTCTTTTGTCAGGCTCCCCGAATTTTTCCAAGCCGAGTGCTCCTCAAGCCGAGTCTCGTACCTCGAGTTTGCCAGGACAAAAATAATACGTGGCACGCGTCGAAGCGACTCTTTGAAAGAAATTATTTCTTTACCCGCGACCCTCTCGTCCCTCGACTCCCCGACTCTCTCTCTCTCTCTCGCCCAATGTCCGGCCTCCAGAAACTCCACGCCATTACGGACACACGTATTCCTCTTATAATTTAATATTGCGCAACGCTCCCGCACAATGTGGCTCATTACGCCCAATGCGCGTAAGCTGAAAGCAGCCCATAAAGAAGATGCACTTCTCAAGTGCGTAATTAGAGGGGCAGTTGGGCCGTTATTGCTAATTAAAGGCCTAATTCAATCGGAAACCGAACATTATACGGGGAAAAGAGGCAGAGTTGGCATCGTCAGGCAGGCCACAAAAGTCTATCCATTGGCGGAGTGGGGAGCGCTGTCGTGGTATCATTGTGTATGATCGCTTTCTTGGAATCTCTCTGCGAAGCGCAAAGTCGCCCACATCTTGTCGGGAGCGTCGCAAAAGCTACTCTAAATTGAATTCCTCGATCGAGCTTTGTCCGATCTATCTCTCCGCCTCTCGCTTTCAGCTATTTCGCTCTTATTCCCAAGTGGCTTTCACGTTTTCGGCAGAACAGAATACTCCGAAGCAGATTGATGATACTTGGTTCTCTAAAAAAGCGACTCACTTTGGGAATAATGACTCGCTAGCCAGATGCACGCCCACATACCTCCCAGTCGCCAATTTATATATTATTGTGTCACACGTGCAATGAGATAATTGCCCGTGTGCGGCAGTACACATTCCCTATTCCCATACGCCTTCCAAATAATGCTCAAGTGCACTGCGAGCAAACGTCGGACTTTCATTCAAAAGTAATGACACGATAATGGCTGAAATCTTTCCCACCAATATTATTATACTTGACGTCGTGTGCACACCACACTTGCTTTTCACATTTCCTCGCGAGAGCTTCTCTAGCGCGCACGCCTGCGGAATATGTGTCATCGAAATTCTGTCTTCCCGAACGTATTAATTATTAGCTCGCATGCTGGAGCGCATACAAAGAGCGAAATTCCGCGCGCCGTGCGCCGTTTAACCGCCAAATCTGTCAATCTCTTGACGAGTTGCAAAGTTAAATATCAGGTACGCCAATGATTAGCATATAGCGTATTTCACGCTAGAATATGCACGAGGCAGGAGGTATAAACACAAGTCCGTCCCGCAAATGTGCAACTAGACTTCGAAAGTAAAAAAATGGCCAATTTTAACTGGATTTTAACTGGATTATTACATAAATTGCTGGCTTTTTGATCGGGCGCCAACGAGAATATTGCTCGTGTTTAATATAAAGGGGAACTTTCGTAATTAGCAGGCCTTATGCTACTAATACAAATCACAATAATTCCAATTGCCAATATTGGACTGTTGTCAATTGAATATTATATTATTTACGTATATTTAAACGAATCGCGCGACTTATGCGCGCGACATATGCTGCTATCAAGTAAAAACTTGAAAAGACAACTCGCGAGAGCCAGTAATGAAAGGCTTTTATAGCAACACCTGTATTTTTGCATTAAAAATATATAATCTGCGGCGAGAATAATTTTGCCCCCACACATACTTGATTTCCCCTCATCATCACGTGTATTTATGGCCACACCTCGCACTAGATGCTCTGTGGATAAAGAGGAGCGCCTCTCGCGAGGAGGGGCTGAGGCGACAGAAGCTCCGCATAAAAATGAGCGCAGCCCTCCAAATCTCTCCAAGGAAAGAGCCACACCACCACCAAGAAAAACCGAACCACCCACGAAGTCATTGCAAATACTCCAAACGTAGCCACATTATAAGGGGACTACTTTTAGAGACTTCTTAAGGCAATTCTTTCCTAAACCATCCGTTTCTGATAATTGCTAACATTTGAAAAGTCCGTACTTGGAACAAGCCGAATTCTCCTCTTCTTTAACACACGTGCGTTTTCACATCCGTACACGCGCACATACAGAATAGACGAGCTATTGGAGCTATACACACGCACACACACACACACACACGCACATATATATATATATATATATATATATATATATAAACAAACGCAGCATATGTATATGTATACGCATATTGCACGTACGCGTACGGAGCTACAGTATTTTTAAGACTTAAATTCATTCGGTTGTTTCAATAGAATTATTATTGTTTTTTCCAATGCGTAAAAACAATACATTCAAGTTTTTCTCAGGGTGTATGTAACAGAATGCGCATTACGTGTTCATTTACTCGAATACCTCGATTCGAATGCAATTCTAATGTCCGTACTAATTATGCTATAAAATATTCACCAATGCTCCGACTTTAATTTAACAATTATAATCTTAAGAAAAACTTTGAATTGCTTGGTTAAAAAATATTTTTTCAGCCGCCTCGAAGCTTGGAAAGTGCACGGAGAAGGTAATCTTCGACTTTATTGAGCTCATTGTATTCGTGGTGACATTCCGTGCTACGTACTTGAAAATTAGCTTAAAAATAATTTTTCACCGCGTATCATTGACATATCTGAAAAATGTAGAAATCATTTAGTTATAGAACGCCAACTCTTGAACATTGTCCAAGTATCCATGTGAACATGATAGAAAGCGTGATTGTGAAGGTAATGGATTCTAGCAAGACTTTTACTAAACAACTCGAGAACCGAGTTTTTAGAAGAATATGTTTAATATGCTTAATTATGTGTCATAAATATTTATTTCGATAAAAGATTAAGAAATTATCAAATTGTTATCAAAATCATGCTTCATATATTGAAATAAAACATTGAACATTTACAATCTGAAATAATTCGGTTATCGCGAATTTGGAATTAAACTTTGATATCAACTTTTTATCATACGTATATTTAATCACTGAGAAATTGTTTTAATTTACATTTACATTTACCGTAACATAGTATTTGTATTATTTAAATTTTGCAAAAAGCACGTATTATCGAAAAAGTCAGAGTTATGAATATTTCGATATTTAAAATTTTTAATATATATATATATGTATCTGTAGTTGGTACTGAAATATTTTTTAATTTATTTTCTATTGATAATTAATCAATATTTATATACATTGTAAAATAAACAGTGAAAGTATATATATATATATATATATATAAACACAATTAATGCTGTCCTTTTTTATTATAATCATAAATTTGAGTTCTGGATTTTCATATAAAACTATATTGTTCAATTTGGATATTCAAAGATACAGTTATCGTTTGCCGTTGAAAACTGAAAATTTTGGCAATGCTGAATGCTCAAGTCATTTAGATCTCATACTTCTCAACAATATATATATATATATATGTGCATTGTATAGTACTAATTATAAAAGAGCTGAGAAAAAGCCTCAAATAGCTGAAGAGCATTAAAGAAACATTTGTACATCTGTCAGGAACAAACCAGACAGATTTATGTTACTCGCCTTCATTTATATTAATTTTATTTCGCATAATACTTATACGAGCATTTAAAATATTACAATCAGTTCCCGAGAAAAGAGTGAATCTTTACGTATATTTCCCGCGCGAAAAGCAAAGCGCACGCAAAATGTTTTTATTTCAAATAGAAGCATGGCGTTGGGCTTGAAATGTCCTTTCTTTTTCCTTTTTACCCACCGCTCGACATTGTAAATTGTATACTTTTGCCAAGCGTATGTGCACTTTAGCCGCGTAAGTGCATTACGCAAGCGCGTCTCCTTCCCCGGGTCCATTATTTTTTTCGAAACGCGAGTCACTACTGACAAATTGGCATCTCTCATCCCAGGAAAGTCCATCGAAAGATTATCACGCTATTATCCACTAATTCCCGTGGTGACTCTGAACGAGCGACCGACCGCCGGACCTTCGGTACACAGCCTCTCCTCCTATGCAACGACACATGCGCGCGGTTTGTCGCCCTTGAACCTCATTGGCCTGACCTAAGAACGTAACGGCGTCGAAGTCCGTATTCCCGGGCCTCCAGTTCTCCCTCGCTATTAATGACAAGGAGACATGTCTGTTGGCGTGCGCGCGTACCACCGGAATCCATCCTCCCCGTATCCGAAATCCGTGCGACTCCGTTCGCCTCGAGTGGCGCGCCGAGGCCCTAAAGGAGAGAAAAAGCGCGACTCTCTACAAATAAAGGCTCAGCCATTCGTAGTATCTGCGGAGCAGGGATTCGCGAGGCGCTTTTCACGCGCACAATAGAAACTGCCGTGCCGTCTCTCTCTCTCTCTCGCTCCCGCGCGCCCATGTGTGTGCACGCGCCTCTGCCTACACGCATCCGCTTCCTCTTATTCCGTAATGGCTCTTCCCCTCTGCCACCTGCCCGCCCCACGGCCCCGCGGCCTCCCCCGCCTCGTGTCGCCCCCCCCCCACCCACCCACCACCACCACCAGGCGGCTCGTCGCTCGCGGCGCGCGCGCACGGCGGAGC